>JAOTOM010003782.1:150000-185999 GCA_034440615.1 Ashinkailepas kermadecensis | reverse complement strand
GTTTGAACATGAAATGGTTTAGGGAAAATTATACTAAAACAATCAGTCTAAAATAGTTTTATTCTCACCACCAAGAAACAAGTTTTGTCAATGAAAATGCTGAAAAAAATTGAGTGACATCATTTAAAAAAAAATAATAAATGTTCTTCGATGTACTTTTGGAGTTTATATCTGGAACGTTCAGTTGAAGCAAGGAATGACTTGGAAGGATGAAAAGCGACTAGACGGGAGAGCAAATTGCTGCTGTAAAACCGACTATTGTTGCTGCCTTTAAGCATGTTAATATTATAATTCAACTGAGTTTTCTTAGGTCCACAACCAAACCAATGTACCAAATAAGGTGACCACATCAAAATGATGAGCTACAACACACAATTTTTATTTACTTCACACTAAAATTGATTTGAGTGCAGTAATGACATATAAGAAGTTCCAAAAATTGGGAACCTGGTGCATCACCATTCATGATTATAAAAATAATTTCAAAAAATGGAGTTTACGGAGATGGAAAATAAAAACCACCATTTCCTTGAGATACTATCAGCATAGACAAATGAATACTCAGCATCCCATCCAATACCACACCTTGAATTCAAATGAAAATATTCACCACATTTGACATAGATACCTACCTAGGTACCTAACAAGATATATCTAACCCTACTCACTTAAGGTCTTACAACTTCTTCCCTGAATCATGGTATCATTTTTCATCAACTTTTCAAAATAGATGTGCCACCAACTGGAGTGCTGGTAACATCAACATATTTGGTGGGATTCCATCTTGATCTATGCATGCACTGATAAATCAATTCTCATTATAGGTAGGTGGGTACCTAGGTAGGCAACTACCTACCTAGGTACATTCATACAACCATATGGTATAAGAATGTGACACAACCACAGATGGTCAAGTGATGTTGAAGTGCTAAGACAGTAAATGGATGCAAATAAAAATCAGTAATTTGCAGTTGACCTACCTAATCCGGCACATATCGTAATATTTGCACTTGCCACTTACCAGGACACTAAACCAAGGTAGGCAAGAGGCCGAAGCAACAATCGCCAAAGCCAAGCCATCAGAAATAACCACAATGGCAACAGTTCCCGTTACCACGCAGAATCTCCTTTTTCAAACTCGGCAGACAAATTCGCTAGACTCGACTGTACAATGGCGAAGAATCCCTCGATAACATCCGATAACGGCTTTGGATGCGTTCCTCTAAGCATTCGGTAAGGATGCAATAGAGTCGCGAATTATTCGTCTAGCGGAGAAGGTATGAACTACACTGTGAAGTTCTTGATTATTGGTTCTTGGACGTTGCGTCTTTGGACTTTGCGTCTTTGGACTTTTGGTATCCTTGGATGTTCGGTTTTTGGACTTTATGTACTTTGGACGTTTGGGTTTTGGACGTTATGTGTTTGGACTTTACGTTTCTTGGATGTTTTGTAATTGGACTTTTGGTCTTTGGATGTTAGTTTTTTGATGTTCTGAATCACCCCCTGAGTTATGACATCCTTGGAGTATAAATACCAGACAGTTTTTGTCAGTAGATAGAGTGTGGATATCGAGACGTTTTAGCTTGATTAGGGTGCAAAAATGTAGCGTCACACAAGCAATTTTGGCATGGTATTTAAATGGAGCTGGATGCAATGGTACACCACCATTTGACATAGCTGAAAGAGGACATAGGTATCTACCTAGGTACCTACCTACCTACCTACCCAGGATTTCATATTTCAGGTTTGCTTCATATCACACCGCAATGAATGCTCGCACGCAAGTATTTGAATTCGTAAGTACCTATTCGTATTTACCTATTATACCTATACATATAGCTTCCTAGGAACTTTGGATAAGGGATTGATTTGGGTGGGAGTATGTACATTTCTAGTACCTTTTCTAGATAGGCTTAACCCAGATGGGCCCCTGTGGCTCTTATTAAGCCTTAATACTGTATGACTTTCTGAATTTATGACATATTACAAGAATTTGTAAGTTCAGTAGGTAGGCATGTACCTAGG
The DNA here is from genome assembly GCA_034440615.1 of Ashinkailepas kermadecensis. Taxonomy (NCBI): domain Eukaryota; kingdom Metazoa; phylum Arthropoda; class Thecostraca; family Neolepadidae; genus Ashinkailepas; species Ashinkailepas kermadecensis. The sequence goes on along the minus strand of JAOTOM010003782.1, from coordinate 183,974 downwards.
CATGTACATAGGTAGGTAGGTATCTACCTATTCAGGGGTATCTACCTATTCAGGTGCCATATGTAAGCATGACTGTTGTCTTGCATTTTGCAAAGAGGCAAGTTAGGGCAGTACCAGGGCAGAGGCAAGTTATGGCAAGTTAGGGTGGGAATTAAGGCACTTATTGCTTTCAGAGATTTTATCTCTGAAAGCATTTTTGCACTCTGTGTTCATACTGGATATCTGGGTATTATTCCAGATCAAATCATTATGACGTCATCAACCGTCGCTGACTTAAAAGTAATCATTTGCGGAGAAAATGAGTGGTCGCATCATGATTTTTACGTTAAAATACGTTCTTATATAAAAAAAAAATCACATTTTACCTGTTTCTGGAAATTTACCTATTATGCTATGTTATCTTAGTCTAGGTTAGGTTGGGTTTTTTTCTTCTTCCCCCGACTTAATGCATATGACGTCATCAAATCATTATGACACATCAACCGTCGCTGACTTAAAAGTAATCATTTGCAGAGAAAATGAGTGGTCGCATCATGATTTTTACGTTAAAATACCCTGTATTCAAAAAAAAATTCCCAAAAATCACATTTTACCTGTTTCTGGAAATTTACCAATATCTGAAGGCAGGGATATCTGAAGAGAGAAGTGTTCCTAGTGAACATAATATTTCTAGTTGTAGCTCACAGGACTAGCTGTAGCTCACAGTTGTAGGTCTCGGGGGCAGTGGTTTCCAGTCAGGGGGTGGAGAATTTGGAGGCATGTGCCTAAGCAAGGTGGCAGTGAGTGGCAGGCAGAGTGGGAAACTTACTTTCCGGGTTGGGAGTCTGAGTGCGTACCGATTTCGGTGAATTTTTGATAAGAGATGTTTTTTGAATTTTATGGGGGAACATTCAGAATATGATGTTTATGAACATGACTAAGAAGATGTGACCACTCATTTTTGGCACTGATGCTTACTTTTCAATTTGAACGAAGACGTCACATCGGTACGGTTTGATGACATCATACGTATGGCACTGTTCACATACCTTAATGAGATGGTCGAGGTAGCTTAATCTAATATAATCTAACCTAAACTAAACTAACTTAAACTAACTGGTAATTTTTTTATAAAAGGTGTTTTTGGGAATTTTTTCGACAACAAATTCAGAATATGATGTTTATAAACATGACCAAGAAGATGTGATCACTCATTTTCGACACTGATGCTTACTTTTCAATTTGAACAATGACGTCACATCAGTACGGTTTGATAACGTCATACGTATGGCACTATTCACATACCTTAATGAGATGGTCGAAGTAGCTTAATCTAATATAATCTAATCTAACCTAACCTAACCTAACTTAAACTAACTGGTACATTTTTTATAAAAGGTGTTTTTGGAATTTTTTAGGAAAACAAATCAGAATAGGATGTTTATTAACATGACTAAGAAGATGCGACCACTCATTTTCGGTGTTGATGCTTACTTTTCAATTTGAACATGGTATGTGAACCGTGTCATATGTATGGCATCATCAAATCGTACCGATGTGACGTCATCGTTCAAATTGAAAAGTAAGCATCAGCGCCGAAAATGAGTCGTCACATCTTCTTAGTCATGTTGATAAACATCATATTCTGAATTTGTTTTCCAAAAATTCAAAAAACACCTTTTGTAAAAAAAAAACCCAGATTTCTTCCAGAGTACATTTTCATGGGCATTATTTTTGTATGCATGGAATCTATTTACCAGTAACCAACCAGAAAAACCTAAATCAGTACCTACATAGTATGCATAAGTAATATCATTATCATTTTTCGTCAAATCAAATGCCAAAACATACGAACAAGTGAAACATACAAAAGGAGTTAACAATGGATGGTACTGCCTGGCAGTGACCTGTAATAATCATCACTGTTTCGTTTCTTATAACTCACAGGATAAATGCATTTTCCTTTCAGTGTTGGTCTCAGTACAAGGCTAGCCATATGAAAAACAAACAAAAATACTTCACACTTCACCCTCAGCTCAGAGTGCATACCTACCTACGCAGCCAATTTCCCACGTAATATGAATGCAACTCTGCTACCGCACATGCCACAGTTGCATGTGATCAAAGCAAAGGATCAGTCAAGGTCTTGTGTTTACAGTATGACACTGTTAACCATGTGTTCAAAGTTGCTAATGGTTATGATGTCATATACAAAATACCTTGCATTGATTGGTTGAAGGACAGATTTCAGAACAGAAAATGCTAACTCAGCCAATTCTGATCGGTGGCCTCCGGGACTCCGGAGGACGTCTCTTAAAACTGTTGAAAGTTTCCCACTATAGAGTGGCAGGAACACCGGTATTCCAAGACGCGGCTCCAGAGCCGGAGAACAGTGTTATCAGTGTGCATGCACATCATCTTGCAATTTGCTGTTGGCACGTTGTTGTCAGCAATTCTGGTGGTTGAGATTGATGGAGTGTGTGAAGCTGTTGTCCGGCTGCTGACTGCTACAAAAAGTGATTAGTTTGAGTGGTGACCGTAAGTGGAATAACCAGTGTTTTTTTGGGTGTCGTTCTGTGTTTGTTTTTATTGATATCTTTGTTCCCACATTTGTGTCAGAGTACATGTGAAGCCCATCCTATCCAGTATGAACCGGAGTGCAAAAATGTTTTCAGAGATAGCATCTCTTAAGAAGTGCCTTAATTCCCACCCTGATGGCAGGTGGTAGGTGGCAGGAGTGGGAAGCAACCTAGTCAAGCAGCTCAACAGGCAGGCATAGTAACATCAAATAGGTTCCAGGCATTAGAGGACTGCCCCCAGGATAGCAGCAAGGAGAAAGTGCTAGTCGTAGGAGACTCTTGTGTGCAGCATTTATATAGGGTATTCTGTAAAGGCCGGAGAGGCAGAAGGTGCATCACCAGGCCTGGTGCCAAGGTCAAAGACCTGGTCCCAGTGGTGGGTGACACAGGCCACCAGTGAGAACCAGTTTAGTGCAATTGTAGTGCAGGTAGGAGTGAATAACATAGGTCCTGCTAGGAGTGAGGAGCTGCTCCAGGACTACAGGGCCCTTCTGGCCACCCTGAAGCGAAGCAATAGCAGAGTTATTGTGACAGCTATTCTGCCTAGGGCTGGAGTCTCCCCTGGGTGGAGCTCTAGGGCACTGGCAGCCAATGCCAGGGTAGGTAGGCTCTGCAATGAGTTAGGTTTGACCTTTGTTGACAAGTGGTGCAGGTTTTATGGCTCATGGGACCTCTATCAGAGGGATGGCCTGCACTTCTCTGAGAAGGGGGTGCAAGTGTTAAGCAAAGTATATGAACATGTCCTTCAGGGAAACTAGATAATGGGGTGGGGAGGGCAGAAGTGGCATTGCCATCTCAGGGATATGCCAATAGTGACAGCACAGGCAATAGAACCTCAGTCAGCAAATAGGGATAGCAGTAGATCAAGGGGGCAGAGTGGTGGCTCGTCCTGAGATGAGCTACTCAACATGAAAAAGCCAAATATGGTTATGGAACTTTTGTTAAGTGTATGATGCTTAATGCTCAGAGCATTCGATCCAAACTTGATGAGTTCAAGTGTTATGTTGCTGAGGAGAAACCAGATTTTGTTTGCTGAGGCATGGGTCAGTGAGGGATATATTGGGGATAACTTGCAGGACTATGAGATCCAGGGATACAATATGTTTCCATGCAATAGGGGTCCAGCAGTGAAAGGGGGTGGTGTAATGCTCTGTGTGAATAGCTTATTCAGTTCTCAAAAAGAAGCAGATGGGGTAAAAAATGTTTTTTTATAAAAGGTGTTTTTTTATTTGTGGGAAAAAATCAGAATGTGATGTTTATGAACATGACTAAGAAGATGCTACCACTCATTTTCGGCGCTGATGCTTACTTTTCAATTCGAACGATGACGTCACATCGGTACGGTTTGAAGACATCATACGTATGGCACGGTTCGCATACCTTAATGAGACGGTCGAAGTAGCTTAATGTAATATAATCTAACCTAACCCAACCTAACCTAACCTAAACTAGCTTAAACTAACCGGTAAATTTTTGATAAAAGGTCTTTTAATGTACACCCTTTATTATATTAAAATTTACCGGTTAGTTAAGTTAGTTTAGGTTAGGTTAGATTAGATTATATTAGATTAAGCTACTTCGACCATCTCATTAAGGTATGTGAACCGTGCGATACGTATGACGTCATCAAACCGTACCGATGTGACGTCATCGTTCAAATTGAAAGTAAGCATCAGTGCCGAAAATGAGTGGTCGCAGCTTCTTAGTCATGTTCATAAACATCATATTCTGAATTTTTTCCCAAAATTCAAAAAAACACCATCTATCAAAAATTTACCAAAAAATGTGTCAGTGGGGTCCATTTGGCTTGATGTTGCTGTGGGAACAGGCAACAGCAATAAACTGAGGATAGGAGCTTTGTACCAATCAGGAACCTTGCCACATTCTCAGCATCTGGAGCTTGATAAGGTGATTTGTGAGGAAATCAGTAGAAACTTTCAGAGGAAATGCCTTATTCTTGGTGACTACTCTAAAAGGATATGAAAATGTTGGTGTTGGCTCCCTATCATGTAAACTGTTTAGGAAATGCCTTTAAGAGGACTTGTTCTTACACCAGTTTGTAACGGAACCAACTAGGCAGGGCTCATTCTTGGACCTTGTCTTCTCAGATTTAGGTGATTTAGTTCAAGACTTGACTGTAGGAGAAACTCTGGGAAGAAGTGACCATAACATAGTGAGATTCAAGGCACAAGTAGCAGGGACAATCAAGGATAATTTGGCAAATGTTCCAAATTTTGACAGGGCAGACTTTGACTGCATGAGAGAGGCTTTAAGTGCCACAAAATGGAAAGAATAATTCTTTGATTTAAATGCCTGCGAAATGTGGAAAAGGTTAAAATCTTACTTGAGGGAAATTCAGATTAAACATGTCCCCCAAAAGCAAAGGCGCAAAAGAAGGCTAGGAAAGCCAGCATGGCTTGCACCAGATTTGATGACAGCAATTAAGGCTAAGAAAGGTGCATTTAGAGTATTTAAGGGAGCTTCAAATATCGTAAATCTAAGGTCATATAAAAAAAGCTAGAGATGCTGCAAAGCAGAAAACCAGAGCAGCAAAGCGAGCAAAAGAATTGGATTTGGCTAAGAACTGTAATGGGGACAGTAAAAAGTTCTTTAGTTTCTACAAGCTAAGTAAAGTTTCAAGCACAATTGGTCCACTGGAAGTAAATGGGACTATATTGAGTGAGGATGGTGAAATGGTTGAGGAGCTGAGCGAGCAGTTTAAATCAGTGTTTACAGTGGAGGATGTGACTAATCTGCCAACCGTGAACCACAGTTCAGTGACAGGTGATCAGATACACAATGTTGATTTCATTGATAGTGATGTTGTTTTCAATTATATCAGGAAAATAAAGCCAAACAAGGCAGCAGGACCTGATGGAATTTATGCTAGGGTATTGCAGGAAGCTGAAAAGGAACTGGCAATTCGACTTAGTATAATATTTTGTAGATCAGTTTCACAAAATGAATTGCCAACAGATTGGAAAAGGGCAAATGTAGTTCCTATTTTCAAGAAAGGAGAAAGAGGGAAAGTTGAAAACTATATGCCAGTAAGCCTCACATCCCTAGTCTGCAAGGTACTCGAATCAATTATCAAAGATAGAATAGTTAGTTTTCTAGAAGGAAACAGATTGATTCAAGATACTCAACATGGGTTTAGAAAAGGGCGATCGTGTCTCACAAATCTCTTGGACTTTTTTAATTTTGCAACAGAACAATTTGATCAGGGAAATCAGGTTGATGTAGCATATCTTGACTTTAGTAAGGCCTTTGACAAGGTATCCCATATACGGTTAATGATGCAGCTTCAAGTCCATGGTATTGCAGGTAACATCCTAAAATGGATAGAGTTGTGGCTTTCAGATAGACAGCAGAGAGTGATGCTAAATGGTACAAAGTCATCATGGCAAAATGTTCTTAGTGGAGTCCCCCAGGGGTTAGTACTGGGGCCACTATTGTTCATTATATTTGTGAATAGCATTGAATGTGGGCTAAGCAGTAAGGTTTTGAAATTTGCGGATGATTTGAAGATCTGTAGGGCAATAACAGGGCACAATGAGCAGGTTTTGCTGCGGAAAGACTTAGACGAGCTTGTGAAGTGGTCCGAAAAATGGCAAATGAAGTTTAATTTTGATAAGTGCAAAGTCATGCATGTAGGTAGGCAGCATATGAAAGCTCCATGCTTGATGGGTGGCCAAGTACTATCTGTGACTCAGCAGGAGAAGGACTTAGGTGTTATTTTGAATTGACACAAAATTGGGGGCATCAGAACAGACGAAAGAGGCCAGGAAGATGGCACTAAGAATGCTTGGGCAATACAGAGGAATGTGTCATACAAAAGTGAGGAGGTCATCAGGAAGCTTTACTGTGCATATGTCAGGCCACATATGGAATACTGTGTACAAGCTTGGTCCCCTAGTTTTGAGAAAGATTGTTTGCTTTTAGAGAGAGAGAGTACAAAAGAGGGCAAAAAAATGGTTAATGGTATAGGCAACCTGGCATATGAGGAAACATTGAAGAAATTGAATGTTTTCACTTAGATATAGGCTGAGAGGAGATCTCATGGAGATTTTTAAATTTGTTCATGGTCAGGAACAGGCATATCTCAGGGAAATGTTTCAATTTAACAGAAATGATGCAATTAAAGGTAATCAATTCAAAATTAAAGTTAATCACAGCAGGACAAGGTTAAGAGAGTCTTTCTTCACCAACAGGGTAGTAGAACACTGGAACCAGCTGCCAGGAACCATTGTCAGTAGCAACACACTGAACATCTTTAAAAACGGCATAGACAATCATTATAAGAATAGGGGCTTGTTTTTCTGTATTTCAGGGAGGGTTGATTGACGGATTCGGTGGGCAACTGGTTCAGTGTCCAAAGTGCAACCAAGAAGGGCCTTTGTGGCTCATAGTTGCACTGATCTTTTATGTCTTTATGTCTTTATGGATAGGATGGGATTCACATGTACTCCAACACAAACGTGGGAGCAAAGATATCAATAAAAACAAACAGAACAACACCCACAAAAAAATGTTGGTTATTCCACTTACAGTTACTGTGCAAACTAACCACTTTTCACAGCAGTCAGCAGCTGTACCACAGCTTCAGACACTTCTTTCAATCTCAACCACCGGAAACACAGACTACATGTGCTAACAGCACTTGCAAGATGGTGTGCATGTGCACCGAGTGCAATGTTCTCAGATTGCTCCAACTCTGGAGCCACATCTCTGAAAACCCGTGTTCGTGCCACCAATATATCGGGAAAATTTGATAGTTTTGAGAGACGCCCTCTGGAGTTCCAGAGGCCGCCGATCGGAATTGGCTGTGTTAGTGTTTTCCGTTCTGAAATCTGTGTGGATTTATCCTTTAGGGCACGTCAACTGCATTGGTCATTTTGCATTCTGAAACATGTCTGTCAACTATTTCATGCAAGGTATTTTTGACATGATGCCATAGCCATTAGCAACTTTGAACACATTATTAACAGTCGCATGCCACAAACACAAGACCTTGACCGATCCTTTGCATTGTGCACTGCTACTGTAGAGTGTGCAGTAGAGGAGGTGGGTTCGTATTATGTAGGGAATTGGCTGCATAGGTAGGTATGTGTTCTGAGCTGAAGGTAAAATGTGAAGTATTTTTTCTATTTTCATATGGCTAGTCTTGTACTGAAACCAACAGTGAAATGAAAGCACATTGCTTATGAGTTATGAGAGACAAAGCTGTGCTGATTATCATGATTTGGTGCTGGGCAGTGCCATCCATTGTTCACTTCTTTGTTCCTATACTTTGGCATTTGATTTGACCAAAAATGATGATGCATATTACTTATGCATATTATGTAGGTACTGACTGCATAGGATTTTTCATCGGTTACTGGTAAACTGATTCCATGCATCAAGAAATAGTATGTCCATGAAAACGTACTCTGGAATAAGTTGGTATGCACTCTGACTCCCAACCCAGAAAGTAAGCTTCCAACTCTGGGTAGGACTCCTAACATGGACAGCACTGCTTGTCAGACACTGAGCTACAGTTTTGAAACAAAAGGCCATGTTTGCATAGGTGTAGTATTGTTTGTTTGTATATTGTGCTGTTTACAATGCACTTTATGCATGCTCATGGTGAATGGCACCGCCCTCATTTTTGGCTGGTGAGTATCTATATTGGGAAGTGCCCTGAGTGATGCAAGGTTGAATCTGCAACCTTGGTATCCAGGTTTAACACCTTAACCACTTGGGCATCCCTGCCCATAGGTTCTCGCACCTGGTTGGCTCCCAAAATTCATGAGTTTCATGTCACCTAGAGATGAGTTCTGAGGCTGATGGAGGGGGCCAGTATCTGCAGGTATGCCAGTCCCCTAGATTGAATAAAAATAGAGTTATCAGATAGACAGGGCAAGTAACAGGAACTAGAAAGTGTACCTCATATAAAATGTATATACTTTGAGTAGACACTTCATCTGCTAATAGATAGTTTGTACATAATATTTATAATGTGAGTTCATGAAAATGAAATACAAAGAAGTAAAGCTACTCTCCAAGTTTGATTAGTATGTTTTCATGGTTAATCTATTCAGTATATGCATACAACAATGTGCAGAGATTTGAGTGCGGTGTGAATTGAATGTCCACATTTGCTTCTCAATGGTGCCAGCACAAACATGTCCTGGATCTTGATGGCAGAAAGGCCATGGAAGTCTTACAACATTAGATAATGTCTGCTCAAATCAGTCTACCTTTCACAGAGTACATTTTTGTCTCAATATGGCACCATAATCCAGACATTCCATCCCCTCGGTGTTCCATGTCCACCTTCTCTGTACTGACACTAGTTGCCTTGAATCACTGGTAAATTTGCAGTAATTTGTGATGTCTTGAAATTTATTTTACCGATGCAATGTTTATCAATTTGCTTAACATGATGTGACCACTCATTTCCTCTGTAATCACCAATTCCGCTGCCAAATCACCTATGTATCCTGCATTCCAAATGCATCAGAAAAACTGTGAGAAGCCTGATGTGATTAGTGTGCAGTTTTTTTTTAATGGATTCAGGAGAATGGCATATAGTTTAACTTAGTAAGCTGCTGGCCAAGCTTCCAGCTTTTTGGACAACACCAGCAATGTTTTGATGGAAATGCAAGTTTCTATCTACTGTGATGCATAAGTAGTATACATCTCCACAAAGATTATCTGAATTCCATCTAGGTAATAATGTGCATAATGGCCAAGATTTTTCTAGAGCTGGAGGACACATCAACCTCTCTAAAAATTCTGAGAAAATCAGCTTCTATAATCGTAATGCTTTGCAGTACTGTTTCAGTAGTTTGGTGTGGGGTTGGGTTTGTTAGGCTATCTGTAAAATATGCTGAGCAAAATGCCTCAGAAAATATATCAGCCATTTCCTGACAGTCACTTGTGAGCCCACCAGTTGGTATCCCCTCAATGGTCCCAGGGATGTTCTGCTGATTTTCTGGTGTCATGCATGAATGAATTTCATTGGATGATGGCTTGCAAATTAATCACAACTCATACTTGATCTGGGAATTAATTATATATTTTCTATACTGTCTTTTGAATATTGGAATAATATCCATGACGGACCTACCTGCCTTTGTAGACTGTCTCCCATATTGGTTTCTGTTCTGTGCATACTTTTTCCATGTAATCTTTTGTCTGCTTAATACTTTATGGGAACCTTTTGTAAATAACACTAGTGTCTGGATCCTGAAACTCAAGTTTCCAGTCATATTCAGACAGGGGTTCCTTAATAGCTATGTAATTCCGTCTTCATGAACACCTTATCATTGTGTTATTACAGTTATTATAGGTATACCCTTACAGCTAAGTATGGCTGATTTGCTTCTCTGGAAATAATAGTCAATTAGGGTATGTATATGTATATGTATGTGGACTAATTACAAGCAAGTTACTAATGCAAAGGAGATTAGGAGTATATATATGTGGAAGGTACCCAACTGTGTTAAAATTATGATTCCTTGTTAGTTGTGAGATAGCCTAACGACTACAGCAGGATGTCGAAATTGCCATGAAAATATTGCGGTTTAAAATGCGGAAGTCCTTAAAATGCAGTTTTGAAACAACCTTGTACATATAGCTACCTGATTTGCATGTTTTGGGAGGTACCTAATTTGGGGATGCCGATATCAATGACAACGATGCAAACACCTATGCTATAAATTGGTATTGTATAACATTGTACATCATAGATAATCCCTTTACATGAAATTCTACTACGGAATGTTAGTTATTACGATCCCGAATCAGTTATGGTGAGCATAATCATGTTACTTATAAACGGGATATGGCTAGAAATAAGGCATGAATACTTTACAAGCAAGCACCAAGAAACATGATGTCCATACTTCTTTGGGAATGATGTCGATTCAGTATTTTCACTGATCCCAAGGAAACCTGACCAAAGCGGTATCAGACGTGACAAGTCACGTGAGCGAACAAGCCGCCACACTCAGCGCGGCAGTTTCCCGCCAAGCTCAGCAAACAGCACAGCAACAAACAAACACAAGCACAGCAGTTCTAAATTAGCAAAGCCGATAGGGTTGAGGAAGGGGCACCGACTGCGTCATTTCATTTCATTATCATTTCATTTCGGGAGTTCACTGATGCACAGACACAGCCATAGTCCCTCCACCTAGCAGCCGATCCGGTCGAATGAGGGAAGATCGGGCAGAAGTTCTTTTGTTGGCGATCGATATTTGGGAAAGTACCTATTCGTAATCAGCTCGTATTCCAGCTCGTATTCCAATGGCATGCCTGTGTTTTTTTTTTAATAACAAGTATTCGATGTCTTTCCAAAGCAAACCGCAGGGTGAACGCCATGAGCGGGCAATAAGTAAACGTTTCGCAACTTAGTGTCGATGGAGTTGCAACGACAGTATTGGTAAAGAACCTCTCGTTCCATTTGTTGACAATCCGTGGTAACGCTGTTGATCGTGACCTGACCTGCCCGACCCTCGGGCAGTCCTGTGAAGCCTGCATGGTGAACGACATCGTGAGCAGCGTCTTCAGCACCGTGCTCTTCCACCGCACTCTCGGCAAGTTCAGCTGTCACAAGCACAACGTCTACTCGCTGGGTTCAGTCGGCTTCCAGGACGTGGACCTGCCGGTGCTGGAGATCACCCACGTGAGTACCTGTGCACGCGTCAGTGGTCACTTGTAGGTGTGATGTGAGTTGTGTGTGCTGTATGATCAAGATAGTCGATGCGCCCCAAAGCCCAAGCATCCTCCCCTCCCTGGTGTGGATTGTGATGCGTGTGTAATTTATGTTCGTGTATCATTCATGTAGAAGTTTGAGGTCGAAGCGCCCTAAAGCCAAAATAACTAACTAACATGTAGAAGTTTGACGTCCATCGGTTTTGACAATCGCGCTCTGGCTGAAATGAGTATTGATGTCGGAGTTCGTAGACATGGCTGCCCGTGCTGAATGTGACATACATGAATATCTGTTTTCGTCTTATCAGGGTTTTCCGTTAGAATATTCCTATTTGAGGTCACTTATTTAGTGCCTGTGGCCCCACTGTGTTAGTTCTGCTGCCGACCGCCAGGTGCGCTGCTCATCGTTGAGCATGCAGCGCGCGCTGGAGCAGGATTTGGCGCAGTTCAGCGCCATGATGGCCGCTGCGGAGCTGCCGCACCAGGGACAGATCTCACTCGAGTTCTACCAAAAGAAGAAGGCCAAGTGGCCGTTCGCCACGGAGAGCATGCCCTGGGAGGTGTGGACACTTCGTCTGGAGACCATACACCTGGAGAACGAGCGGGGTGAGTGGCCAGTCGTGGGCCGGGCCGGCCGCCACGTCGTCTGGTCACGTGATCAGTCAGCTGAGTCGGCAGCAGCCCGGGGTCGGCGCAGGGCCGGCTGGCGGCTGGAATGGGTCGGTAGCTCGGCGTGGACGTGAATGTCGCGCTGGGAGGTGCACGGGAGGAAGTCAGCCGACAGGGGTCATGAGGGCCGAAGGTGGCTTTAAGAGGTTGTCTTACCTCTGTGGCCAGAATACCCGAATGGGCGTCATATGACCAACGCAGTCAGTGCGCCCCTAAGTCCACATAACTGACATAACTAACCAGATTAGCCGACGCAGATTGGTTGCAAGAGAATCCACAATTACCACTGCAAGCGAACACTGTACTCAATAATATTTTATAATTTGCATGCACTTTGGCTGTGGGTGTCTGCGGATCAATGCCACTCTGGCTGTGGTGTCTGCGGATCAATGCCACTCTGGCTGACCGCGGCTCCGATTTTAGCTGCGATTGAGTGCGAGATGACGCCGAGAAAAAAGCTGTCGCTGCCAATGGCTATGCCGGTCATTGTGCGCAATCGTGCCTGCGGTCAGAGCGGAAGGTGTTCCGGGAGAAGGTGGTGGACGTGCTGACGGAGAAGCTGCGGCACGTGGTGCAGGCGATGGCCCGCCAGCAGTACCTGCCGCACACACCGCCTCAGGCCGAACTTGATCTCGTTTTCGACACGTCCTTCCCAGATGTGCAGCCCTACCTGTTCAAGGTCAGTCGCTGACGCTTCTGGGTTTGGCATGTCGGTTCCCGTCGGCTGTTGTGGTCAAGCATGTCGTGTGCATGTGGTTCTTGTTGATGAACATCAGCGTGACGTTATAATGACGAGGTTTGCCTCGTCATGTGTGTAGGAGAGTTATGTTCCCCTGGTTGTTATAGTCTAGATTAAACCTCGCGACAACTTGTCCGCAAATGTAATGGCCGTTAATTACGGTTTTTAACCGGGCTTACGAGCAATAAAACGGCGACAGCTTGTCACAAACGACCGTCTCAACAATCGCCTGGACAGACAGCGACACGTGTCTCGCCCAATCGCCTGGACAGACAGCGACACGTGTCTCGCCCAATCGCCTGGACAGACAGCGACACGTGTCCCCCCATCGCCTGGACAGACAGCGACACGTGTCTCGCCCAATCGCCTGGACAGACAGCGACACGTGTCTCGCCCAATCGCCTGGACAGACAGCGACACGTGTCTCGCCCAATCGCCTGGACAGACAGCGACACGTGTCTCGCCCAATCGCCTGGACAGACAGCGACACGTGTCTCGCCCAATCGCCTGGACAGACAGCGACACGTGTCTCGCCCAATCGCCTGGACAGACAGCGACACGTGTCTCGCCCAAGCTCGTGTCCCAAAGTTCATCTCAATGTGCAACAGTCAATTGTCGAGTAACACGTCCGCTCAGCTCCACTGTGCAGCTGCGTCTGCCCTGACCAATGGGCAGCCAGCCGAGCGGCGACCTGGTCGGGTGGCCAGGGCACAGTACCCTATCGTACGTCAGTCATGTGCCGGTACCACATGTTGCGACACTCATCGTCGGTCCAAGTGTAAACAGCTCTGAATAATGGTTGGTTGGTTAGTGGTTTTACGACACGTCGACCGTTGAGTCATGTAGCGTCGCCAATCTCTCACGCCGATTGGTCGCGGGCGAAGAGTAGCGACAGGTGAGACTCGAACCCACAACCTTTCGATTGTGAGACGAGCATCTTACCCCTAGACCACTCGTCCCCAGCTCTGAATAATGGTCAGTTGAGTTTCTCACGGTGGATTGCTATTTGTCTGATATGCAAATAAGTTTTTTGCCGTCACGTTCACGAGAAGATGACGCATGTTCGAAGATTTTGTCATGATATGTTCGTCCCCAGTGGGAGGAAAGTTCATATCGCTGAACCTCACGCGGAGGTCAGTCCCAGAATGTTTATCGCAAATGCAGCAGCATTGGAAAACAACCTTGTCTGGGAAATTTGTCAGCCAGTACGTTATTCTTTCGGGGAAATTTGCCTTCTTTTTATCTTGGAGGTCGAATGGTGTTTTTACAATGAATCCTTTAAAGCATGCTGCTTTTTATAGAAATACCTAATCCCGTGCTTTCTTATACTCGGGTTTTGAATTGTTGTGGTTCGTTTGTTGTTTCTAATTCATTGGCTTATACATCATAAGTTTCCAAATTCCAGGTGAACAAACGGAGTGTGATGCAAAAAAAGACGCAATTTCCCTCCGAATGTAGGGCGCAAAAACTATGCGTCCAAATCCAGGATTCAGCAATGCAACTCCAACTCTTAAAAATGGGCGCAAAATGACCTCAGTAAACGAGGCGCCCTAAAACTCAAATAACTAACTAACAACTGCAAACAGCTATGTGCCACGGGCGAAGTCCACCCCGCTGTGCCATGATTATGGCACAGTACCGGCATCCTATTACCACAAGAGTAGTAGAGCCTAGCACCGCTGTAGCGCAGATGGGAGCAATACCTTACATGTACCTCTGCACCCCAGGTGGAGTACCAGACCAGTGGAGTCACCAACCCCTCTGCTGGCACTGTCCCCAGGTGGAGTACCAGACCAGTGGAGTCACCAACCCCTCTGTTGGCACTGTCCCCAGGTGGTGTACCAGACCAGTGGAGTCACCAACCCCTCTGTTGGCACTGCCCCCAGGTGGAGTACCAGACCAGTAGAGTCACCAACCCCTCTGTTGGCACTGTCCCCAGGTGGAGTACCAGACCAGTGGAGTCACCGACCCCTCTGCTGGCACTGTCCCCAGGTGGAGTACCAGACCAGTGAAGTCACCGACCCCTCTGCTGGCACTGTCCCCAGGTGGAGTACCAGACCAGTGGAGTCACCCCCTGCTGGCACTGTCCCCAGGTGGAGTACCAGACCAGTGGAGTCACCGACCCCTCTGCTGGCACTGTCCCCAGGTGGAGTACCAGACCAGTGGAGTCACCAACCCCTCTGTTGGCACTGCCCCCAGGTGGAGTACCAGACCAGTGGAGTCACCGACCCCTCTGCTGGCACTGTCCCCAGGTGGAGTACCAGACCAGTGGAGTCACCAACCCCTCTGTTGGCACTGTCCCCAGGTGGAGTACCAGACCAGTGGAGTCACCAACCCCTTTGTTGGCACTGTGCCCAGGTGGAGTACCAGACCAGTGGAGTCACCGACCCCTCTGCTGGCACTGTCCCTAGGTGAAGTACCAGACCAATGGAGTCACCAACCCCTCTGTTGACACTGTCCCCAGGTGGAGTACCAGACCAGTGGAGTCACCGACCCCTCTGCTGGCACTGTCCCCAGGTGGAGTACCAGACCAGTGGAGTCACCAACCCCTCTGTTGACACTATCCCCAGGTTGAATACCAGACCAGTGGAGTCACCAACCCCTCTGTTGGCACTGTCCCCAGGTGGAGTACCAGACCAGTGGAGTCACCAACCCCTCTGTTGGCACTGTCCCCAGGTGGAGTACCAGACCAGTGGAGTCACCGACCCCTCTGCTGGCACTGTCCCCAGGTGGAGTACCAGACCAGTGGAGTCACCAACCCCTCTGTTGGCACTGTCCCCAGGTGGAGTACCAGACCAGTGGAGTCACCAACTCCTCTGTTGGCACTGTCCCCAGGTGGAGTACCAGACCAGTAGAGTCACCAACCCCTCTGTTGGCACTGCCCCCAGGTGGAGTACCAGACCAGTGGAGTCACCAACCCCTCTGTTGGCACTGCTGTCATCAAGAAGCTGCTGAAGGACACGCTGGCCATGTGAGCTGGCTGCAGTGTAGAGGAACATTCAGGCTGCCACTTGATTGATTGACCGCTGGGAAGTCAGTCCAGTCAGCTGGCGGCGGGCGGCCGGTCAGGCTGCTGCTGCTGCTGCTGCTGAGGTGGCAGTGGCAGCCGTCTGGGCGTCGACACAGGTCCCAGTGGCTGTAGGCACCGTGGTACCTACTGCATCCGTGGCGATCCGACCGCTGCTGTCGGCTCGATTTAACTGTTGCTGCTGTGCCAACTTGACAACCGCCGCGACAAGACCTGATAATGTTTGCTGTACCGACCTGAATATTGCTGCCGTATCGACTTTGCTGCTGCTGTCATCGATCCGTCAGTGCTGGTCATCACCCACCGTCCATACCGACCGCCGCACGGACGGTGGCCAGTGCCGTTAGGCGAGGTGACCCACGGGCACCCCTGGTCCTGCGATGTCCCCATAGCTTTACTGATGAACGGCGCGCTCTCTGCCTCACGTGCGCACCACCGAGTCGCGATCATGTGTGATGATACGCAAGTTGTGGGATGAAGAGGTGCGAGTTGTTCGGTGATGGGACGTGAGCTGTCCAACGGTGAGATCCGGGCTGTTCAATCGTGGTTCAGAAGTTCGATGTGCTTTCCCGGTCAGTGAATGCCAACTGTTAGGTGATGATTCGTCAGCTGTTGGGTGACGAATCATCAGCTGCTTGGTGATGATTAGTGAGCTGTTAGGTGACGAATCACCAGCTGTTAGGCGATGATTGGTCAGCTGTAGAGTGTAGAGCGTGATGCCCGCTTGTCCACACGGTTGCCTAGCGGCCGTTCTGTGCGGCGCGTGTCGTCGGCTGTCAGATGTGTTCAGTGTTTGACACGGCATCGGCCGCTCACGAGGCTCCGGTAGGTCAGCAGACGTCCCCTGGGTCAGCAGCCGTGCCGGGCTCGGCGTCGTGTGGCCCACGTGCCGAACGGCCCGCGGCGACGTGTTTTGCAGTGACTTGTGATATGTAAAGATGATAAAACTGCAATGCGGCTGGCTGCTAGTGCTCAACGCTCAACACAATGCACGGCCTGTGTACAACGCCGGCGGTTGGCTCCGCTCGTCCAAGGCAAGATTACACCCCTGCGAATGTCGAAATCAGTGGATTTTGGCTTCTTGTAGGCATCTATTTGTTATTTTATTATATATTACATATTATTTTATACTATTTTCAGTCCAAACTATCTATAGTATTTGGCTGGGGAACACATCTGGGCTACCCACGAGAAGACTCACGACATGATGAACATAAATACGCTAGAATTCTTAACTTCATATCGTTTCACCCTTATCTGGAATTACCAGCTGCTCCTGCTGAAAATTCCCTGACGGCTGGGAAGTTTATCTGAACATGCACTGTTGATGGTTGGGAACGGAAATATGTCGTTACATCAGCCCGACTGTAGCTCTCCCCCTCCCCCGGCGGTCGATGGGCGGTCCACCACGAGAGCTGAGCGCTTCTCGTCGCTGCTGTGCTACCTCTGGAGCGGTGCCGTTCGAATCGTTCACCACGCAAGTAATACTAAGTAAACACCCAGGGCTTTCCAGGCTCGTCAAATCTAGCTCGGGGTAAGTCGCCATCAATGCGCACTTCCACAGCTGTCCGTCGGTGAATTATCAGCCACTGACCATCGCGGTCCGTACTCATTGTTGAGCACACTTTGTGTGGAGAATTTGTGCTAACACACGCTGTTCGGATCTACACGTATATTGTCCGGGGAGAGGTATCACGTTCGGCACTCGATCTAAATATGATATTGGATGTGATATGGCGGGATGTGACAGTCCCGTGAGCACTTGACCATAACATGCAATGGACGGAGAGTTCACACTGCGTCGGCCGTCGTTGCACCGTCTGGCGTCATTACGTCATCGGTAGTCATTACACCGTCGGCCGTCGTTGCACCGTCTGGCGTCATTACGTCATCGGTAGTCATCACACCGTCGGCCGTCGTTACATCGTCTGGCGTCATTACGTCATCGGTAGTCATTACACCGTCGGCCGTCGTTACACCGTCTGACGTCATTACGTCATCGGTAGTCATTACACCGTCGGCCGTCGTTACACCGCCGGTCGTCATTACACCGCCGGTCGTCGTTACACCGTCGGCCGTCGTTACACCGTCGACCGACGTTACACCGTCGACCGACGTTACACCGCCGGTCGTCATTACACCGTCAGCCGTCATTACACCGCCTGCCAGCTGTGTGATGACGGTGTAACTTTGATCCGCCTAGTGATTCCAAACAGAGAAGTAGGCCGGAACCGAGTCGGGGTTGTAGGTGCGGCCCGTGCCGCGAGGTCTGTCGCCTGCCCGCTGCAACGCCCTGGCCGCGACGGCAGCGTAGTCGCGCCGGATGAAGCCGTTCCACTGAGGCTTCGCCAGGGCCGCCGCCAGCACGCAGAACAAAACGAGCACCAACAGAACGCGCATGGCTGCCGAACGGGAACATTGGTCAGTACAGGACAGCCGAGTCTTGGGAGAGGGTCAGTACAGGATCAGTACAGGACAGCCGAGTCTTGGGCGAGGGTCAGTACAGGACAGCCGGGGCATGGGTGAGGGTCAACACAGGGTCAGTACAGGGCAGCCGGGCCATGGGTGAGGGTCAACACGGTCAGTACAGTGCAGCCGAGTCTTGGGCGAGGGTCAGTACAGGACAGCCGGGGCATGGGTGAGGGTCAACACAGGGTCAGTACAGGGCAGCCGGGCCATGGGTGCCGGATGACAACATGGGTCGGTACAGAACCGACGGATCATGGGTGAGGCGGGGGTCAACACATGGTCAGCACAGGCCCGACATGTCATGGGCGAGGGTCAACACAGGGTCAGTACAGGACCGCCGAGGGAGCAATACATGGGCGAGGGTCAAGAAGCAACGGGAGGGACTAGTAAGACTGCCGGGCGAAGGGCGGGGATCAATACGGGGTCATCAATCAACAGGGCCGCAAAGGAACCGGAGATCAACATAGAACTTGCTAATAATGGGGAGGGGAGTCACCGCAGGATAGCTGGGAGGAAATAGGCGTCAACAGAGGAGCGGGCCCAACAACGGCGGCTGGTGACCTGCATCAAAGTGGAGGAGAGTCACCGCAGGATAGCTGGGAGGAAATAGGCGTCAACAGAGGAGCGGGCCCAACAACGGCGGAGGACCGGTCACCTGCATCATATTCCGATGCCACATCCAATGTTGAACTCTTCCCGGCAAGGTGTATGCACGAATCCTCAGCTATATATCATCGAGTCATCAACAGATCACAAATCATTAGATGATGAAGAGATCAAGGGCACGCGTCACTCCAGCCCCAGATAAAGACATGATCATCCTCAGGTCATTCAAGGTTTCACTGCGTTCAGACAGCACAAAGTCAGAACCGCAATGGAATTATTGCTAGAAAGTCACCGGTGCATTCAGTAGCAATTCGTTTTACCATACAGTCAGCGGGATTCGAGCACAACACCCTTAAATCGGACGTTACCTGGACCACCCAGCGTATGAGAGCAGGTGGGATGCTCTCACTACTGACCTGTGCAGTGAGTGGTGCGGGCGACGGTACTGACCTGTGCAGTGAGTGGTGCGGGCGACGGTACTGACCTGTGCAGTGAGTGATGCGGGCGACGGTACTGACCTGTGCAGTGAGTGGTGCGGGCGACGGTACTGACCTGTGCAGTGAGTGGTGCGGGCGACGGTACTGACCTGTGCAGTGAGTGGTGCGGGCGACGGTACTGACCTGTGCAGTGAGTGGTGCGGGCGACGGTACTGACCTGTGCAGTGAGTGGTGCGGGCGACGGTACTGACCTGTGCAGTGAGTGGTGCAGGCGACGGACCAGCAGACTGGATGGTCCTCTCGACTGAGCTGTCCGAGATGAGTGGTGACGCCGTGCTGGCCGTCCTGCTTTATACCGGAGCACAGCGGGAATTCTGTGCCGCCCTCTCGCCGGCCCGCCGGGAAACACGAGCTGAATCATCGCCTGAGGCGGCCGGTGCCCCGGCCATGGGGCGGAGGGTACTCTGTGGCGTCAGCTGTTGATGTCCCGAAGGTCGAGTTTCGCCCAGCCAGAGGGACTGCGTAGTTCTTCAACATGCCTTCTAATAGTGAGACTGATCCTCGACCCCATGCCTTTTCGGGAGCTTGCGCGTGGTATTCCCGTGCTGCCTGTGGCTCCACTACGGGCCCAAATATATGGATGAGTTCAAATTCAAAGGGTTTCTTTCGATAGGGGTCTCCTATAATAGAGGAGGGTGGGGCTGGGGGCTCCTGTTGCATTATGCGGTTTTCTACATAACATTGGTATGGTACATATGCATTGGTGACAATTGTGCAGCGGTAGGGACCTGTCGACGGCATTGGTTGGTCCCCCGGACAAAAAACAACAACAAAAGAATCCTTCCATGTCGTTTCGATTACCATTCGCGATACAAATCGTCATGGGAAATTAGAAGTTAGAGGTCGTGGCAAGTCGACTTTTTTTACAGTAACTTACGGGGTTTCATAAAATATAGGTGGCCACCTAAGATTTTGGTGTTAAAGTAAATATATATAGCTATATATAGAGAGAGAGGGGGGGGGCGAGGGAGAGAGAGAGAGAGAGAAAGAGCGAGAGAGAAAGGACCTGATTATATTCTATACATCCAAGTTTTGGCTCTTTTGTAGGTGTTCAACGACACCTACGACACCTAAACGACACTCCGGTTGTATGGGCATTGTATGAAGCATTGATATTCTCTTAATGTTAATTGCTCAAGACACTATGAACACTGGCTTATGGATTTTGATTTTATTATGCTAGGCACTTCGGCCTGCTCAGGCCATTTCGTGCCGTGAATAGTAAGAAAAAAAATAATGTTATGAATGTCAATTCACAAGTCCTGAAGCAAGTTGGCTTTTCGGAGAAAAATGACAAGTAGATTGATGAGAAAATGGTGTTTATTTCCAATAGTGTGTGCAATGAAAAGGGGGTGTTGTGTGCACGGCAGTAGTTGGTAAGTGTTTTTCGATGGTCGGGGTAATGTTGACAGCATAGGAGAAAGTGTGAAACTGTTAGATGAGTGTTGCATGGTGGGCATGAAGGTCGAGGTGAAGCAGTGTAAATATATCGATGGGTGAGAAAAGTATGACCTATGCGGAGCCGCGATATAACTTTTCTTCTTTTCTGTTTTTTGTATATGATGTGGTCCAGTTATCGATGACAGGTTTGATGGGACGCAACTGTGTGTGGTTTGTAGTTTCAGTCCATTGTTGGTTCCAGAAATGTCGGATGCTCTGTTTTATTGTTGATTTAATGCCTTCAAAATGTTGTGGAATTTCTGTGATGTTTGGAAGTCGTAATGATGATTTTGCTAATTGGTCTGCTTCGTTGTTTCCTGGGATGCCGCAGTGACTGGGCACCCACAGGAAACGGACCTTCATGTCCATCAGATGGAGTGTTTCAAGTGTGTTATAAATGGAAATATGGCAATGGTGCGAAAAGGAAAGTGAAGAAAGTGATTGAAGAACAGATTTGGAGTCCGAACAAATGACGAACACTGCGCATGGGGTGACAAATTGAACGGTTGCGGACATAGCGAAGGGCAATGAGGATGGCGTGCAATTCGGCGATGAAAATGGAGGTCCCGTTTGGCAAGCGATGCTGTTTTGTGTATGTACCTGAAACAATGGCATTTCCTGTGTAATTTCCGTCTTTAGATCCGTTGGTGAAAACAAAAGGAACATGGCGATAACCAGAACGAAACTGGTGGAATTTTGGTTGACGTATTCTGGACAAAGTTGTGATTTTGGAGTGGTGGTGAGATAAAGAATATGTCGTTCGGTCATCTGCCACGGTGGTGTAGTTGGTGGAGGAAGAGCAGTAATAGATAGAATATTGTATGGGAGTTGTGTAGAAAATGTTTTAATGCGTAAAGCTATGGTAAGGCCGGTTCGCTTTTCGGCAGGACCTAAATATTCGTGGTGTAGATTTGACAGAGTTTGTAAAGATGTGTCTGTGATGTGGTTTTTTCTAAATTGAATTTTTGCGGCATACCTAAGTGTTTGTTCCATTCTTCGGAGAGCTAATGGTGGAATTCCTGATTCGGTTTGTAAAGAAATGATGGGAGACGTGGTCATTGCACCGAGTGCTATGCGGATAAATTTATTTTGTAAGGTGTCCAAAATTTTCAAACTGGAGGTACTGCCACCTGCGTAAACTACCGATCCATATTCTATGATGGGAAGAACCAAGGATTCGTACAGTTGTAAAAACGTGTGACGATCTGATCCGAATAATGAAGACGTAATGCAGCGAAATAAATTGAGTCGGTGAAAGCATTTGGTCTGGATGTGTTTGATGCGTTGATGCATGGAAAGCTTGCGGTCGAAAATAATACCAAGAAATTTAAACGAATTTACAAAAGGTATGTCAGTGTTTCCGAGGTGAAGTGGTGTTTCTGGATTTGGGCATGGAGGTGATTTGCTTAATATCATTGTGGCAGATTTTGGAACCGAAAATGTGAAACCGTATTTGATGGACCATTGGTGTATCCGGTCAACTGCGTGTTGGAGTCTAAATAAACAATGTTTTTCACTTTTATCTGAGCACCACATTGCGCTGTCATCTGCAAAAAGAGTGTATGATATCTGAGGTGGTATGTCGGTGAAAATATCGTTAACGATGATGTAAAATAAAACGGGTGATAAACAGGTTCCCTGTGGTAATCAGTTTTTCATGAAATGTAATTCCGGAATCGCTGACCGGCACCGGAGATGGAAATGACGGGAACCAGACAAAAATCCTATCAAATAATGAGCTAAATTCCCTTTGACGCCGATGTGATGAAGTTTGGAAATTAATTCGGTTTTGTATTCCATATCATATGCTTTGCTAATATCTAAAAATACTGCGATGGTGTGTTCTTGTTTTATAACCAAGGCGGATGTCGGTTTCTAATCGAATGAGATGATCTATTGTGCTGTGTCCATGACGAAAGCCGCATTGAAATGGAGATAAAAGAGAATTTGTTTCTAGGTACCAGGTCAGTCCTTGTATGATCATACGTTCCAAAAGTTTTCCTAGACAACTGGTGAGAGCGATGGGTCGGAAATTGTTGGGGTTGCTGTGATTTTGCAGGGTTTTGGTATAGGAATTATGAGGTCTTCCTTCCAGGATTGGGGGAAGGTATGACTTGACCATAATTAATTAAATGTTCGCAAGATGCAATGTTTCGTGTCGTCGGATAAATGTATGAAAAAAGAATAATGCAAATTATCGGGACCTACAGAAGTACTACCGGCGGAGGAAATTGCAGTATTCAGTTCTGAAATTTAAAAGGGGTATTGTATGTTTCAGTGTTGTCAGAATCGAATTGTGCTCAATCGGTGTGAAAAGTGTGTCGTGCATTTTGTAAGAATTCCGGTCTGTAGTTGTTATCAGAGCTATTGTGGGTCATGGTGTCCACTACTTTATTTACTATTGTTCGTGGGTCTGTAATTGTGGTATTTTGGATTTCGAGGGCCGGAAGTGATTTAAATGGGGTGCGTCCAGACAACCAGCGGATTAACTGCTAGATTTTGCTTAAAGGTGTTTGAGAGGTGAGTTGTTGCAAATATGAAGACCATGAACGACGCCTAGCATCGCAGATAATGCGGCGTGTTCGAGCTCGTTCCTGGTTTTGATGAAGTAAATTGCGTGAATCTGGATGTCTAAGATATTTTATAAATGCTCTTTTTCTAACTGCGATGGCTGCTGCTACTTTGGGACACCACCAAGGTACTGGTGTTCTTTTGGTGAAAGGTTTTGTTAGTGGAATAATCGTGGAAGCTGCCTCGAAAGTGTATTTGTAATGGAGTTGATGTTTTCGACTGGAGAAATGTTGGGGTTGTATTGAATATGAGAAAGTTCCTGAATTGTTTTCCAATCGGCCTTCGAAATTTTCCAGCGGGGGATGAAACTGGGTGTGGTATCGGTTGCAGTTCAAAATGTGGGTGTTAATTTGATGGGGTAGTGGTCGCTGTCATGAATGTCGGTGTCAATGGTGTAGTCAAAATCGTGGCCCGAGTCGGAGAGCATATTGATAAATCAATAGCTGTTTCTGTATTATGTCCAAGGTGAAAAAATGTTGTTTCTCCGGTGTTAAGTAGTACTAAATTATGTCGGTCTAAGATTTGTTCAATGATGTGGCCTCGAGTGTCTCCATGTGTACGTGTTTGATCCCAGGCTGGACTATGTGCATTAAAGTCTCCGAGTAATATGAAACGGTTCTTGAAATGTCCTATAAGGCTGTCTAATTGTGTCAACAAAGGTGTGTTGTCGGTGTGTGGTGGAATATAAATCGAACGTACATCTATATTCCTACCATGCAACCGTAGAGTACAAGCTGCTGCTTGTAAAGGTGAATTGTGTAATTTGTGTATGTGTAAAATCATTGTTGATGTAAAGTGCTGTACCGCCACTGCGATGAGGACCACGGACCTCGTCGTGACGGTACAGCGAGTAATTGAAAATATTGAAATTATATGTATCGGTGGGTAAGAATCGGGTTTCCTGTAGTGCGATTAGAATCGGAGTGAGTAAACTAAAGGAAGCCTTCATTTCTGCCCATTTGGAGATTAAACTACGGCAGTTCCATTGCAGAAATATGAACATTTGCGAGAAAAAAAGTTAATATTTGTCGGCACCTCTTGGTGCCTGACGCAGCCATGATTGCAGCTCAGGCGGGCATGTGGGTTGGGTGCGTACGGCGGCGGTTGACCCGCCCGAGCCGTCCGACCGACCGGTGACCTTGGCAAGGTCACGGCGGCCGGCCACTGCCGCGGGGATGCCCGCCCGCTGGAATGTGTTGGTCTGGTCACGTGGCCGCCAGCCGGCACGGGACGCGTCGGGCTTGATCGGCGGCCCACCGATGTGGCACGTATTTTCCCAGCAGCCGAATGACTGCGGGGTCTGGCATTCCTTGTGGAATTTGCCTGAGTGTGTGGAGCCGGAGTGGTCTTTGTGTTGGGAGCCACGGTGTTTTGTGTCGGTGTGGTCAGTGGTGTGAGTTTTTTAAGTGGAGCTAAGCCGGGAATGATGTCGGTTTGCATCGAAGTAGAAGTGATGTTGACGCGAGGGGTGGGGGAGCAATGCTGGTCGCCTGTGCGTACGTTTTGGTGGAGGGGGAGGTGGCCTCGACGGTCCGCCGGGCCTGTGGATAGGAGACTCCAGTCGTGGCCTTGACGGCGCACACTTCCTTCTCCTTGCGCCAAACTGGACATTGATTGGAAGTGGTGAGGTGGTCGGATGTGTTACAGCTAAGGCAGTGGGCAGGCTTGGAGCAGGTGGAATCAGGATGAGGTGGTTCTCCGCACTTGGGGCAGCGGGCTGATTGGCGACAAGTCTTACTGCCATTGCCGAAGCGCTGGCAATTGAAACAGCGGAGAGGATTTGGAATAAATACGCGGACTTGGAATCGGATGTAGCCGGCGAGGAGGGTCTTGGGAAGAGTTGTATAGTTGAAGGTAAGGACAAGGAGGCTTGCATCGCGTTTCTGGCCGTCTTTACATAAGGTAATGCGGTGGACGTGGGTCACCCCCTCCGGCCTGAGCTCCGTCTGGATATCCGCTTCGGACACGAAGCGGAGCTCCGGCGCGAAGATGGTGCCCTTGGTAGAGTTGCGGTTGGAGTGGAGTGAAATGGTGACGGATTTACCACAAAATGTGGTGGTACGAAGGAGGGCTCGGGTTTGGGTTTGATGACAAGGGTTCAGTTGGCAGGGGCTTCGATGTCAGGATTGGTTAAGGAGCAGATGGCGAGGAGTTGCTTGGTCGGTCAGAAGACGTTAATACGGCGGAAGGAAACGGATTCCTCGACAGGCTTGACAACTATGTAAGAGCCAGCACTGTCGAGGTGGGGTTCGATGATTTGGATGGGTTCAGGTGGAGAGGGCGTGGTCTGGTTCGAGCATGGGTCAGCGGCGTGGAGAGTGATGGTCTGGTTCTGATTGCGAGACGAGGTCGTGGTCTTGGGACGACCAGGGGTTGGTGAGGCACAGAGGGCTTCCATGGCGTCATCCAAAGGGATAGTCCGGCGCGGGTCATCAATTGTTGTATCAAGTAGGGGAGCATCAGGGGCCGAGTCCGTGGTCGTGCGGTTAATAGTGGGAATTCCGTGTCTGAGTCCGTTGGCGAGCATGGGTCAGTGTCCTTGCGTTTTTTCCCCATCACGGGGAAAAAACCCTACCGAACGAAATCAAAGTAAACACGCAGAACAAAGTGAACGAAAATACTACGACGATGTAAACCGAGTAGGGCGGCAGGTGTCACCCCACAAGAGAACGAAATGAGAAAAAGATCGACGGGTGTCGCCCCACGAAAATGAAACATAAAGAACTGCAGTAACAAGCAGTCAGTCGCGCTAAAAATTATGGCACAGCGGAGTAGTCAGCGGGCTCTGGTCAGGTGAGAGCGGATAGTGCTGGCTTATGATTATTCAACATGTTATAGGTATGTATAGGCATACCGACTACCATGTGGACTCGTTGGAGTCCATAAGCTCTCGGACTCCCGGTATTTACTTAGTTACCGATGGATCGGAGCGACCTGAAACTTTGGCTGCTAATGTTTGAGAAATAATTCAACCAGTACACCAAGGCAACGGTATCCAGTTGACAGCAGTTGTTTGGACCTCTCACGATGGGTGTAGTTATATTATAATACCTGGTGCCCCATGCATAGGCACTACGTCTTATGCTCTGCCTCTATGCGTATGAAATCACCCATACTGACGCAGCGGTGGGAAATCCCCGCCAATAACTATCAGTGCTTTCCTTGCTGCAATAATTCGGCGGATGTCGCTGTGTGTCGCTGTTTGCATATTGCGTGGGTTCCAGTCGCGGAGCGTTCTGGGAATCTCCGCACCGTATGAATTATCTGAGCCATTTGTGTCGCCATTTGTAAACATCCGAACTTGACCTGGAAAAACCTCACCGTTGGTGGCGTAAACATCCATAGAGACATGTTTGTGCAACTCGGCCCAGTCATATTGCCTTCACAAGATTACCCGCAAACTTCCCATATCCACCACCTTCTGATCGCCATGTTCCATGAGCGTCACCATTTTGCACGAAGCCACACAGGACATGGTGTGGACGGGTAGCTTATTACAGTCCGTGCGCTTCTCGGCCACACAGGACATGGTGTGGACGGGTAGCTTATTACAGTCCGTGCGCTTCTCGGCCACACAGGACATGGTGTGGACGGGTAGCTTATTACAGTCCGTGCGCTTCTAGCGGAATCCGCAAAAATTGACTGGAATTTTGTGGGGAATGAGCCAAAGAACCACATATGACGTCAGAGTCTGCGGAATCCGCGGATGGAATGTGACAAACAACGCACCCTTAGTCGGTGGAGGCGATGCTTGATTCCATTTCTTGCGCATAATGCAACTCAGGATGGTGTTTGCGTTGGGTGCACCGGTATTTTGCCGGTCACCATGGCTGCCACACGGATGTCGGTCACCATGGCCGCCACACGGATGTCGGTCACCATGGCGGTCACACGGATGTCGGTCACCATGGCCGCCACACGGATGTCGGTCACCATGGTCGCCACACGGATGTCGGTCACCATGGCCGCCACACGGATGTCGGTCACCATGGCCGCCACACGGATGTCGGTCACCATGGCGGTCACACGGATGTCGGTCACCATGGCCGCCACACGGATGTCGGTCACCATGGCCGCCACACGGATGTCGGTCACCATGGCCGCCACACGGATGTCGGTCACCATGGCCGCCACACGGATGTCGGTCACCATGGCGGTCACACGGATGTCGGTCACCATGGTCGCCACACGGATGTCGGTCACCATGGCCGCCACATGGTTGTCGGTCACCATGGTCGCCACACGGATGTCGGTCACCATGGCCGCCACACGGATGTCGGTCACCATGGCCGCCACACGGATGTCGGTCACCATGGCCGCCACACGGATGTCGGTCACCATGGCCGCCACACGGATGTCGGTCACCATGGCGGTCACACGGATGTCGGTCACCATGGTCGCCACACGGATGTCGGTCACCATGGCCGCCACACGGATGTCGGTCACCATGGCCGCCACATGGTTGTCGGTCACCATGGCCGCCACATGGTTGTCGGTCACCATGGTCGCCACACGGATGTCGGTCACCATGGCCGCCACACGGATGTCGGTCACCATGGCCGCCACACGGATGTCGGTCACCATGGCGGTCACACGGATGTCGGTCACCATGGCCGCCACACGGATGTCGGTCACCATGGCCGCCACACGGATGTCGGTCACCATGGTCGCCACACGGATGTCGGTCACCATGGTCGCCACACGGATGTCGGTCACCATGGCCGCCACACGGATGTCGGTCACCATGGCGGTCACACGGATGTCGGTCACCATGGCCGCCACACGGATGTCGGTCACCATGGCCGCCACACGGATGTCGGTCACCATGGCCGCCACACGGATGTCGGTCACCATGGCCGCCACACGGATGTCGGTCACCATGGCCGCCACACAGATGTCGGTCACACGGATGTCGGTCACCATGGCCGCCACACAGATGTCGGTCACCATGGCGGTCACACGGATGTCGGTCACCATGGCCGCCACACGGATGTCGGTCACCATGGCCGCCACACGGATGTCGGTCACCATGGCCGCCACATGGTTGTCGGTCACCATGGTCGCCACACGGATGTCGGTCACCATGGCCGCCACACGGATGTCGGTCACCATGGCCGCCACATGGATGTCGGTCACCATGGCCGCCACACGGATGTCGGTCACCATGGCCGCCACATGGTTGTCGGTCACCATGGTCGCCACACGGATGTCGGTCACCATGGCCGCCACATGGTTGTCGGTCACCATGGTCGCCACACGGATGTCGGTCACCATGGCCGCCACACGGATGTCGGTCGGTCACCATGGCGGTCACACGGATGTCGGTCACCATGGCCGCCACACGGATGTCGGTCACCATGGCCGCCACATGGTTGTCGGTCACCATGGTCGCCACACGGATGTCGGTCACCATGGCCGCCACACGGATGTCGGTCACCATGGCGGTCACACGGATGTCGGTCACCATGGCCGCCACACGGATGTCGGTCACCATGGCGGTCACACGGATGTCGGTCACCATGGCCGCCACACGGATGTCGGTCACCATGGCCGCCACACGGATGTCGGTCACCATGGTCGCCACACGGATGTCGGTCACCATGGCGGTCACACGGATGTCGGTCACCATGGCCGCCACACGGATGTCGGTCACCATGGCCGCCACACGGATGTCGGTCACCATGGCCGCCACACGGATGTCGGTCACCATGGCCGCCACACGGATGTCGGTCACCATGGCGGTCACACGGATGTCGGTCACCATGGTCGCCACACGGATGTCGGTCACCATGGCCGCCACACGGATGTCGGTCACCATGGTCGCCACACGGATGTCGGTCACCATGGCGGTCACACGGATGTCGGTCACCATGGTCGCCACACGGATGTCGGTCACCATGGCCACACGGATGTCGGTCACCATGGCCGCCACATGGTTGTCGGTCACCATGGTCGCCACACGGATGTCGGTCACCATGGCCGCCACACGGATGTCGGTCACCATGGCGGTCACACGGATGTCGGTCACCATGGCCGCCACACGGATGTCGGTCACCATGGCGGTCACACGGATGTCGGTCACCATGGCCGCCACACGGATGTCGGTCACCATGGCCGCCACACGGATGTCGGTCACCATGGTCGCCACACGGATGTCGGTCACCATGGCGGTCACACGGATGTCGGTCACCATGGCCGCCACACGGATGTCGGTCACCATGGCCGCCACACGGATGTCGGTCACCATGGTCGCCACACGGATGTCGGTCACCATGGCGGTCACACGGATGTCGGTCACCATGGCCGCCACACGGATGTCGGTCACCATGGCCGCCACACGGATGTCGGTCACCATGGTCGCCACACGGATGTCGGTCACCATGGCGGTCACACGGATGTCGGTCACCATGGCCGCCGCATGGTTGTCGGTCACCATGGCCGTCACATGGATGTCGGTCATCATGGCCGCCACACGGATGTCGGTCACCATGGACTGATCATCATGGTCTGTTACTGCAAGCCCAGCACGGGACGGGTGGATTCTGCAGCGTACGATGGAAGCGGCAATCGCTGCGGCAATCGCTGCAACCCGAATCTGCAAGCGGCAATCGCTCGCCACCCCAGCCACAGCCACCGCAGGATCGTTGTCGGGCATTTGATCATCTCTGACATTCCGTGGAGTCTTCCATACTCGGGGAGGACTAGAGCGACGGTGGCGCGCCCTACACAGCGAGCGTCGGTGTTCCTCGACCTCTGCCCGCTGGCTGGACTGTGACAGCATGTGGGCCACACGACGCGTGTTGGGAATGCCTCGTCGGGTCGACGAGGTACCCGACCCCGTCCAGTCTACTTAGCTCGATATGGACGTCACAGCCCGTGAAGGCGTTTTCGAGTCCGCCCACGACGAGATAGTATGCATTGTGAGGATGGTTCAGGGCTGCGTCCCGTTGGTCACCGGGACCACCGCTTTTGATTACCAGAAGGCGACATGTGCTGGCCGGAGACGGTGCCTACAGTTGCTGCCCTGGTCCGCATTTTGGACGACATGGAGGCAGAGGACGCGGTTGCCCAGCTTTAATGTCTATTAGAAGCGGCCACAGGTGGCTGTATTGCCGTCGTCTGTACTTAGTGTAAATACTTACTGTACTTAGTGTAAGTACTTACGGTACTTAGTGTAAGTACTTACTGTACTTAGTGTAAGTAATTACTGTATTTAGCGTAAGTACTTAGTGTACTTAGTGTAAGTACTTACTGTACTCAGTGTAAGTACTTACTGTACTTAGTGTAAGTACTTATTGTACTTAGTGTAAGTTTCCTTCGTGGTTCGACCGGCGGCATTGAGGAACTCTGCAACTGCAATGCATTGCATGCAAATAAACTGCATTGAGGAAGAAAGAAATAGGAAATAGCAGAATGAAGAGCAACAGATGTGCGGAAACAGTCGTGTATTTACATGAGAAGAAGTTTAAGTTCAAGAATTTACCTGACATCAATCATAGTGATTATTGACGTGGACAGACTTACCAGATCAAAAGAAAGCCAACGCGTTCTTGGTCGTGTTTAAAGTGCGTAGAAGGTAAGAAAACACATTGGTGGAATTGGCGGGCGGTGATGTCGATGTTGTTGACAGGGAGCCAGCCATCCTCCTGAACTGTACGTTTGCCACACAGTTCATTGAGCCGCTTGTGGCATGTTTGCCAGACGCCTCATGGTGAAGGATTTGCCACATCTAGCAAGGATTCTGTGCAGTGTCGACATTACTGTCCCGGAAATTCTGCGTGACATTCCTGTAAACAAGACGTGTGGGCCCGAAGGCATTGGTGTACGGACTATTCATGAATGCCGTAATGAGCCTCAATTGACTAAATTGTTCAGCATTTCATTGATGCGAGGTAGCTTCCCTGACAAGTGGAAACTGGCGATCGTCGTCCTAATTCACAAAAAGGGAGCTTAAAAACTCATCAAGTTACAGATCGTTGTCCCTGATGCCAGTATTCGGAAAGGTCCTTGGAAGGGTAGCACACACGAACCTGCTGTATGGCGTGGGCTCCGTTATGTCAGGCACACGGCACAGGCTCATCGCGCGGCGATACTGTACGACAAATCTGGCAATATTTCTAAACACACCATGGGAATTAAGTTTTACAGGCACGCAAACAACTTGCAACTACACAAACAATACCGGGGCATTCCACAGCATAAATCACTCCCTATTGCTACACACACTTCCAAATTCACCTCACATCGCACAGCCCCATATGGCGAGGACCATTGCAGAGGAAACCACAGGCCATTCTAGAGGAGGCCCGGTGGAGCAGACCATCCTACAGGAGGTCCTGTGGCGCGGTCAAGCCATCGCACAGGAGGCCCCCTGGGACACCACCCGTTGTATGCGAGTCACTGCAATATGGACCATGGCCCAGAAGTACTGGCCCTTGCTGTGGTGCTTCCTTCGTTCGTGAAGCACCAGCTGTTGCTCACAAATCATACAAGAGGCCTCTGTGGTGCGGTCTATCGAACAGGATGCCGCTTGTGATGGGGCGGCCATCGCAGATGAGATCCTTAGAATATATGTGCATATATGTGTATATATATATATACATATATATATAATTTGTTACTTCTGTGGAAATTGTGAACATGCACAGGTGATATCTAAACGATATATTTATTGTTCCATGTCTTAGCATAGAAGCTACAACTACACCAGAGGTGAACAAAGCCAAGCCACGGCGAGGAGCACCGAGAAACTTCTTGCCATGTGTATTCTGAACATGGTTTTTAGAGATAGGCGTGACGATCGACGATGGTAAGCTGTGTCCGCACCCAATGGCGTAGCCAAGGGGGAGGCGAAGGGGGCAGCCGCCCCCTCTCCCTGGAGGGTCGGAAGGGCCCTCAAGGCGTCTGTGCAGCGGATCCGCAAGAGCCCCTGGGCCGACGTAAAGGGCCCCTGGACTGACGAAAGGGGGCCCGGGCTGATGGAAAGGGTCCCGGACCAATGAACAACACCCTGATTCAACGGAGAGTGCCCTCGGGAAGACGTTGGGGGGCCCTTGACTGGGCTAAGGTGCTTCTACGTCGACGGAGCGAACCACGAATCGTTGTAAGGACCCACGAGTTTACCGAGAGGGCCCCGAGCGCTTTCCCGAAAAGAACCTGGGTCGTAAAATAGGGCCCTCGAGACGACGGGGTAGGCCCTAGTTTCCGGAGTGTACCTTGGACCGTCAGAAAGGGCCTTTTGGCCGACGGATGGGGTCCAAGCCGTACAAGAGTCCCTATCTTGACGGAGGGGACCCACGCTGTTGAAAGAGGGCTTCCGGCCTGACAGAGGAGAACCTGGGTCGCTAAGGGTGGCCCCTGCGCCGACAGAGAGGACTAATAGCCGCGGGAGGACCCCGGGCCGTCGGAGAGGGCCCATAGGCAGTATGAGGGTCCCCTGGGCTGACGGAGGGTCCGAAACCGCACAGGGGGCTTCTTGTGTAATAGAGGGTGGCCAAGCTTTTGAAAGAGAGGATTCCGGAGGAACAGAGTGTCCTAAGCTGTAAAAAAGGGTTCCTGAGACGTGAAATCCTGAGGGATGAAAATGATTCATGAAAGTCAGAGAGCACTAGCCTATTATTCACCTAAAGTTGAGAGCGGCCTCTAATGAACGAACAAGATACCCTGGGAGATAATAAAAATTCCATGTT
The DNA here is from genome assembly GCA_034440615.1 of Ashinkailepas kermadecensis. Classification (NCBI taxonomy): domain Eukaryota; kingdom Metazoa; phylum Arthropoda; class Thecostraca; family Neolepadidae; genus Ashinkailepas; species Ashinkailepas kermadecensis. Next base: position 151,011 of record JAOTOM010003782.1, on the reverse strand, counting down.
GCCTGGCGTTTGCTGTAAGGAATATTGAGTTTCAGGTTCGGAGCTAGAATGTTCTTGAAACCACAAGAGCTGTTGATAACTAGGAAGGATCCTACCAGCTTGAGAGGACCCTTGAGGGCTAACAGAGCCCCATGGGAGCTAAGGAGAGTTCCTAAGGCTAACGATGGTTGTGAAGAATACTGGTGGCTTGCCCCAGAGCTTGAAAGCGTTTAAAGCTAGAAAGACCGTCAAGGACTGGGAAGGGTCCCTAACAAGTAAACAGCTAGAGAGGGTGATTGAAAACGGTCACTGGGCGCTCGACAGGACTGGATTGGGATGCCTATGAGGCTTGAAAGGGATCCCTAGAAGAGTAGGGCCTCTTGATATCCAAGTAGAGTCCATAAGGGCTAGTGATGACTGTAAGGAATGTTGAGAGCCAGTTTCAGAGCTGGACTGTCCTTGATGGCCCGAAAGGCTGTCGGGGACCGGGGAGGGCCCCTGAGAGCTAAAGCGGGCCGGACTGTGATGCCCCTGAGGTTTGGGAGGAACACTGAGGGATGAACAGAGCCACTTAAGAGCTAAGGAGAGTTCCGAAAGCTGGCGATGTTTGCTAGAAATTGTGATGTCTGTCTCGGAGCTGCAGGGTCACCCTGAAAGCTAGACAGGTGTGTCCAGTGCTGGGAATAGCCCATGCAAGATGGAGATGTCCCCGGAGAGCCAGAGAAGAATGAACTGGGATGTTCCTGAGCTTTGGCATGGGCAACTGAGGGATCGGTGCTCTCTGAGAGCTAAGCGAGTCCTTGAGAACTGGTGATGGGTGCAAGGAATACTGAGGACCAGCCTCAGAGATAAAGTATCATTGAGAGCCATACATGCTGTTAAGGACAGGGATGATCGGCCACCGTCACCTGAGCGGCGGTGGCAGCCTCTGTGGCCACAGCCATCCCAACGGCCACAGCCGTTCTAGCGGTGACGACCGCTCAAGCGATCATAGTTGTCCCAGTGCCCCTAACACAGCTGCCCCAGCAGCTA
>JAOTOM010003782.1:0-147500 GCA_034440615.1 Ashinkailepas kermadecensis | reverse complement strand
GAACACTTTATTACTTTTTATGAATGTATGTGGCAGAGCTCCGCCCGCAGTCCCTCTGGCTGGGCGATACTCGACCCTCCGGGCATCACCAGCTGACGTCACAGAGTACCCGCCGGCGCCATGGCCGGGCTGCCCCAGGCGATGATTAAGCGCGTGTTTCCCGGCGGTCCGGCGAGAGGACGGTGCAGGATTGCAGTTGTGCTGCGGTATAAAGCAGGACGGCCAGCACGGCGTCAACACTCATCTCGGACAGCTCAGTCGAGAGGACCATCCAGTCTGTTGGTCCGTCGCCTGCACCACTCACTGCACAGGTCAGTAGTGAGAGCACCCGTCCTGCTCTCATACGCTGGGTGGTCCAGGTAACGTCCGATTTACGGGTGTTGTGCTCGAATCCCGCTGACTGTATGATAAAACGAATTGCTACTGAATACACCGGCGACTCTCCAGCCATAATTCGATTTCGGTTCTGATATTGTGCCGTCAGGGTGGCATTCGGAGCGGAGTGAAACCTTGACTGGCCTGATGATCGTGTCTTTATCTGGGGCTGGAGTCATGCGTGGCCCTTGGTCTGCTGATGATCTAATGACCTCTGATCTGTTGATGACTCGATGATATATAGCTGAAGTTTCGTGCATACACCTTGCCGGGAAGAGTTCAACATTGGATGTGGCACCGGAATATGATGCAGGCCACCAGTGCCCCGTTGTTGGGCCCGCTTCTCTGTTGACGCCTATTTCCTCCCAGTTATCCTGTGGTGACTCCCCTCCCCATTGTTAGCAAGTTCTATGTTGATCTCCGGTTCCTTTACGGCCATGTTGATTGGTGACCCTGTGTTGATCCCCGCCCTTCGCCCGGCAGTCCTATTAGTCCTCCCCTTTGCTTCTTGACCCGGTGTTGACCCTCGCCCATGACCCAGCGGGCCTGGACTGACCCTGTGTTGACCCTCGCCCAAGACTCGGCCATGTACTGACCCATGTTCCCGTCCGGCAGCCATGCGCATTCTGTTGGTGCTCGTTTTGTTCTGCACGCTGGCGGCGGCCCTGGCGGAGCCTCAGTTTCGCCGCAACAGCCGGCCCAACTATGGTGCTGCCGCGGCCAGGGCTGCGCAGCAGGCCGCCGGCAGCAGGTACGGCTTGGGTGGCAGCTGGACACCCAAAGCGGGTGGAGTGCGCGTGTGGCGGTCCCGCAATGGTCGAGCCGGCATTGGTCTCGGAGTCAGCTCTAATGGCCACAGGAACCACGGCGTCGGTGTCGGTTTCAAGCTAAAGTTCTGAATAGTGACACTAGGTTGTGCTAATAACGTTGCCACGACGGCCGCAGAGGGCATTCTCCGAAGCGGTGCTAGATGATGCTTATAAAGAATGAGACCGCTTGCGTGATTTCTAAAGACGAGGCGTGTTTGATAGTCTGTGTTGGCTGACGCGGTTTGCGACGACCTGTGGCGCGGCGTCGACGTCCGAACCGTTCATGACACCAGAGATGCGACATACATGACCGCGGTTTTTCACGGCCGTTAAAATCTAGCTCGGAGAAAGTCGCCGACTATGTGCACGCCCACAACTTGCCCGTTGACGAATTATTAACTCACTGACCATCATGGCGAGTAATCAGTGCCGAGAACACTGCTCAGGTGGAGAAATGGTTGTGCTAATACACCCTGTTCGGATCGACACGTGTACTGTCCAGGGGGAGTTACAATTCGGCACCGGGATATGACAATCCTTTGGGTCACACCACTGGTCCATAAGGTGCAACGTGTCAACAAAGAATCCACTGCCAAGTGACATCACACCAGGTACCAGTTACGGGTCTGTTGGCCTCAATCATCGCATTGTACGAGCGGTTCACACGTCATCAAGGCCGGCTGGGGGACGGGGAATGCCGATAGAACTTCGATCTGAACTAATGCAGCTTATCACTGATGTTGTGCATACGTCTAATAGGTTGTTGAGTTTTGAACACTACCAGCCTGCGACATTGCGTTATTATTTTTATTTTTACATGTCACAAGTCGCTGCAAATCACGTTGCTGCAAACCGTGGTAAACCACACGAAGTATGTTTTTTAGGTCGCCATTTTTCCATGTATTATATTCGGTAGAATGCTTCTAGTGAAGTTCTACCCATGATTTATGTTTCAGTAGCGTGTTATGTATTGTCACATCCTGCAACAGCTATAAACACCAGCCACTCTGCACTGACAGCACTAACCACATTTTCAATTGATCGCACTGAGCGCGAACACAACAAACACAGCGCGAACTAATTAATCTAGCATCTTACATAATACCATATTATCTCACCACCGCAGAGCATTGCACACATGTGCATTATTGTTGCCTCTAGGCAGTGGGGTAGCCAAGGGGGCAAAGGGGACAGCCGCCCCCTGGAGGGAGCCCACCAGGGGGGTCGCCTGGATGGTTCCGCAAAGGCCCCTCAAAGCGTCGGTACAGGGCCCTTAGGGGCCCCTGGGCCGACGTCTATGACCCCTGGACCGACGAAAGAGGCCCCGGGCTGACTGAAAGAATCCCGGACGGATGAAGAGGGCCCCGAGTCAACGGAGAGTGCCCTCAGCAATATGCTAGGGGCCCTTGGCTGGGCTAACATGAAGGGTTCCTAGACGGACGGAGGGTGTCCCGGATAGCTGGGAGGGCCCCCGAGCTGACTGAGAGGGCCTCCAGCCAAAATGAAGGGTCCCTAGGTTGTCGGCGGAGTCTAGGCAGAATAAAGGGCACCTAACCTGATGGACAGGGCTCAAGAGTTTGAAAAGGGGCCTCCGGCTTTCCGGAAAAGACCTTGGGTCGTCAAAGGGGACCCTGAGAAGACGGAGGGGGTCATAGTTGCCGGAGAGGAACTCGGGCCATTAGAAAGGGCCCTACTTGGGCCGACGGATGGGGCCTAAGCCGTACTGGGTCCTCGCCTAATGGAAGGGGCCCAAGCTGTTGAAAGAGGGCCTCCGGTCTGACAGAGGAGACCCTGGATCGCTAAGGAGGGTCACTGCGCATACGGAGAGGATCCCTAGCCACGGGAGGACCCCGGACCGTTTAAGAGGGCCCAGAGCCAAAACCGCACATGACCCCTTGTATAATAGAGGAGGCCCTAGCTTTTGAAGAGGTACTCCGGCCGAACGGAGAGCATCCTGAGCCGTGAAACGGGGTCCCTGAGCCGACAGATGGGGGCTCCTGGCCGGACGTGCAGTCAATGGTCAATGGGTCGGCTTTTGCTCACGCTGATGGAGAGGGGGCTCAGAGCTGACAACGGGCCTCAGGCCCACACAGATGATCCCGAGCTACGGAGACGATCGGGGCCGAAGAGGAGGGTTCCCGGAGCTAAGTAAAGGACTCCTAAGGCCATGGAGGGGCCCGGGCTGTTAAAAAGCAGTGACGTTTCCAAGGGGTGAAGGGGCACGTGCCCCCGGCGAGTCCGATAGGGCCTTCCAGGCGACCGCCTTCCAGGAGCAGAGATATAGCCGAGGAAAAATTGTAACGTATCTAACAACTTGTGTGTAGAGGGCTATTAAGACCTGAAGACGTCCACCCTGAGGGCTGACAAGGACCGTGAAGATAAGAGACGACTCGCCCCAGAACTGGAATACCCATGTCAGTTGGAAAGAAAAGATATGATGAGTGATATTATGCACTGGATGAGCAACATTATAAGCATTACTTGGATTACCAGTCTTATGCTCATGATAATATAGCGTAGTCGAAATTAATCTAGATGTATTTCGCTTCCGAAGCGTAGTCAGCTGATACCGTAGAACACGTCCAAAGAACGAAAACGTCACAAATGGCACAGCCAGCACCAACATACCGCTTAACACGTGACTTAGTACAAGGAATCCACAGTGCAAGGAATAAGCACACAACGGGGAAGACATTTAGTGACCCAGAAAAGAGAAAATGTGCAGGGAAAAAGCGGGAGAAAAAGAGGAAAGCGGAGAAAGACATGGGAAAAGGGAGACAGAAAGCGAGAATACGAGAAAGATACAGAGATAGAAATAGAGATAGCGACGGTGAAAGAAAGAAAGCCACAATCACGTTGACATACAAAGAAGTACCTAGAAATCCTACTCCGCGCCTAGAAGCGGCCACAAAAAAGCTGATCTCTACAGTGTTGAAAGACAAAGTATCAGATAAAGTAAAACGAGCATTCAGGTCCACCTGTTCCCGTACTGCTGAACTGTATGGACTGCCGAAAAGCCACAAGACCGATATACTACTGAGGCCCATGGTATCCGCTTTTGGCGATCCACTGGACAGGCTCACTTGGCTCTTGGAAAGCATAATTTCTCAGCTCCTAGGATTTCTGCTAGCCCATCTAAAGAACACGGAAGATTATCTACAGAAGCTAAAAAGCACCTTCCATCGAAAACTGCCATATCGAGCAATAGCTTTTACCATTGACGTTACCAACTTATACGGTAGGATGCCAACAATGGAAGCAACATCGGCTACACTGAAGCCTATGGAGGCGCACAAGGGAGAAATTGACATTTTGGGCCTGTCTTTCTAAGACATTGAGACATTGTTAAGTCACTGCTTAGTCAACAATGTTGTGCGATTCGGCAAGGAATATTACAGGCAACGTGGACCTATCATGGGCAGCAGAATTGCACCACCGCTAGCTATCATTTTCATACACGCCATCGAGTCCATACTTGCGACTTCCCGTGCCCAACCAGACTCATATCTTCGGTACACATGTAGCTCTTCTCCAGCGTAACTCCGTAAAACACTGAGCCCATGAGTCTAATGACGTATTTAATTATATGACTTGAGGCCACTTCTAGCCATGGCGCTTCTTCACACTCACGAGCGGCGGCCCGCAATGCTCAAAGCCAAAGTTATCACCAGGACACACGCCAGGCCCTAAGCCGTGAACGTCTTACGTACTTCCTGTGGCTGGCTGGATAGAAAAGTGGTCAACCGTAGTACAGGTTGAGGTGGCCGAACCCCAGCCCTGCATAGTATCTGCGTGCAAAATTTCCCTTTATGCAAAAGCTTGTTCCATGTAAGCAAGATCATAATCCAGTGTCGCTGATTAGAAGGATTCCCTATCGACACAAATAAAATGTCTGCCCCGTCAGGGCTTCGAACCCGGTACCTCCGGATTACAAACCAACCCGCTACCAATTGCGACACCAGGACTTCCGGCTCCGCCGCGCTTAAGTTAAATACTGTCGATGGATATGACATGGGTCTAAATAACACCACTTTATACAATAAACAACACATTCATATGAAAGCTTACCACGATTATCGAAATAACATGAAACAAGCTTTCATATGATGTATAATTTATACATATCACATGTACTTTCCAGTCAGGAGTACGCTCGGAATAGTACTATTTCTGGCTGTCGTGAAAACCGGCTGAACCCGAATCAGCGCCTGGGTGACGTCATCGGCTGCCAATGAACATTGACAAGGACCATTCTACCGCTGTTGAATTTTTACCCTGATAATGATCTGGAAAATATTCAAGAATTCCGAAAACTACCTAAATTTGAGGTCACACATTTGCCCTGACCTGGCACAATCCGTATGGGTCCAAGATATATCGAAGCCGAGCATCAAGCAGCCTGGATGAGAAGCAGACTATCGATAACCACGACCACGACAGGCGAATGGTAACTGGCCGAAGCGCCCTAAAGCCACAACAGCTATTTTAAATGACCGGCAAGGGCATCCGCACATTTACACTCTACGCACGTCCAACTCTCTACAGGCATCGAAACGACCTATTTGAACATTCACATGACACGTCAATTTTCGAGGCCTTTTACTGGTATCCCCGTCCTCTCACACAATCATCAGTGACACGTCAATTTACTCTCATGACGCTCTCACATCCGACTGACACGTCTACCACCGCCATGGACGCAACTCGCATCTGCAGTCGACATTGCTGCCGCTACGACAACCAAAACTGGCGGCCCGATAATCAAAACTGCCGCCCCGACAACCAAAACTGATCCTCGACAACCATAACTGGCGCCCCGATAATCAAAATTGTCGCCCCGACAACTAACACTGACGCCACGACAACCAAAATTGACACCCCGACAACCGGAACTGTCGCGGTCCACGGTCGGCGCAAACACCCTTGAAATCATACTAGGAGACCCTGAAGTTTGTCTTAGCCCCGCAAATTGTGATTGAATCGTTCAGATTTCTTCACATTCAGATGGGGCTTTCGGATTTCCCCGTCCTCCTGATGTTTTGTTGGCGTCCTGACTTTAAGCTCGGGTTCCTGCGATTGTATCATATGGCTCTTCCGATGCACTGCAGCTCCTCCCATCCTCCCTGCTACTGTCAGATCAGATCAGGTCAGGTCACTGAAGCAATGCTCGGGAAACCAAGCGAATACGATATCGCTCACGCCAAGGGATCACACGAGCTGCGGCGGCCCGTCAAGCAGGCCCTGAGGAAAACCAGACACCTCCAAAGTCAATGGGGGGGGAGGACATGAACATTCTGAACTGAGCCCCCGGACGTCTGGCGGGCCGTCAACACCACCAGTTGGAATTTCCAAAGTCTGCAGGTCACGTCAGGCGATGCATTTACATAGCGTTGCGTTTCATTTGCATACATCTCCAGGTAAACACCCAGTACAACAGCCACAGCAGTCTACTGACGTCTCCAGGTAAACACCCATTACAACAGCCACAGCAGTCTGCTGACGTCTCCAGGTAAACACCCAGTACAACAGCCACAACAGTCTGCTCACGTCTCCAGGTAAACACCCAGTACAACAGCCACAGCAGTCTGCTGACGTCTCCAAGTAAACACCCAGTACAACAGCCACAGCAGATTCCTGACGTCTCCAGGTAAACACCCAGTACAACAGCCACAGCAGTCTGCTGACGTCTCCAAATAAACACCCAGTACAACAGCCACAGCAGATTCCTGACGTCTCCAGGTAAACACCCAGTACAACAGCCACAGCAGTCTGTTGACGTCCACAGGCCGCCATGCGACGAATTGCATCACGGAATTTGGTGGCTGCCAGGTCTGAAAGGCCCGTGACGCCGACACCGGCTCAATGGCGACTGTTGGACCAGGGCGCCCCGCAGGCACGTACAGCAGGTGCATACCGGGCGGCATGGTACGTGCGTCACGTGGCGGACGTGGTCGGTCGGTCGGTGGGTGGGTAGGTGGGTCGGTGGGTCGGTGGGACGGTGGGACGGTGGGTCGGTGGGTCGGTGGGTCGATGGATCGATGGGTCGGTGGGTCGGTCGGTCGGTCTATCGGTCTGTCGGTCGGTCGGTCTGTCGGTCTGTCGGTCGGTCGGTCTGTCGGTCTGTCGGTCGGTTGGTTGGTCTGTCGGTCGGTCGGTCGTCGGTCGGTCGGTGGGTCGGTGGATCAATGGGTCGGTGGGTCGGTCTGTCGGTCTATCGGTCTGTCGGTCGGTCGGTCGGTCGGTCGGTCAGTCGGTCGGTCGGTCGGTCGGTCGGTCGGTCGGTCCGTCGGTCGGTCGGTCGGTCGGTCGGTCGGTCGGTCGGTCGGTCGGTTGGTGGCTGGGTCAGTAGGTCTAGTCACAAAGCCAATACAAATTTAGCAAGTAATCAGCAGATTGGGATTCAGTAGTCAGTAGATTATATAGTAAGTATATATATAGTAGATAGTCAGACTTGGGATCAGTAGATTACAGCCATTCGGTCTGTCTGTAAATTAGTCAGTCAGTCAATTACTCGGCTGGTCAGTCCATCTGCCAGTCGCCGGCCCCAGTCCAGAGCCCACTGCCATCGGCCAAACCCGCCGGGGTTTTCAGCGGCCACCCGCCAATGAACTGACATGGTTGGTTATTGGTTTTACGACACGTCGACCGTTGAGTCATGTAGCGTCGCCAATCTCTCACGCCGATTGGTCGCGGGCGAAGAATAGCGACAGGTGAGACTCGAACCCACAACCTTTCGATTGTGAGACGAGCATCTTACCCCTAGACCACTCGTCCCCAATGAACTGACCTCGTCTGCAGCCAATCAACAGTGGCGGCTGGGATTTCCGCGGGACTGGTCAGCGCGCCAGCTATGCGAGGCGCGGTCTCCTCTCGTGGTGTGACGTTGGCCGTGGTAGCGTGTCCGGTGACTGGTCAGCGCGCCAGCCATGCGGGGCGCGGTCTCCTCTCGTGGTGTGACGTTGGCCGTGGTAGCGTGTCCGGTGACGCAAGCTTCTGGTCCCACTGAACGCAATGCAAACCAATGGTAGGATCGCAGACACGGTTCGGAAGTGAGTGGTGGGTACGAAACGTGAGACCACTTAACTATCAATATTGTTAGTATCAGTAACCAAAAACAAATTGCCACTGGGCCCTTATTGAAGAGCATCTTCCCACCAGCAGCGATATAATTGTTATCGTCATAGACGCAGCCGTGTCTCTAACCTGTGAAAATTGTCACGTCACAGTCATACTGGGCACTGACCAGGAAGGTGATACGTCAGCGAGTTGATACGTCAGCGAGCGATACGTCAGTGGGCTGATACATCAGTGAGTTGATGCGTCAGTGAGCTGATACGTCAGTGGGCTGATACATGAGTGAGCTGATACGTCTGTGGGCTGATACATCAATGAGCTCATACATCAGTGGGCTGGATGTCAGTGCTCTGTGATTGCACTATCCTGAGGAATGGAACAGAGTTGAAGATCGGGGAACACCATAGGCCACCAGATTATAATAAAAAAACCGACAGGTTAATGCAGGAAGAGATAAGTAGGACATGCTATGGTATGGTTCAATTGTTGGGGTACTTCAACGTCACAGGGCTGAGAGACAAAACTAGTAACCAAAACAGGAAAGGGTTTCAAGGCTTGTCTTGAAGAAAATATATTGTTTCGAATGATATATGAACCAACAAGGGAACGAAATGTTAGACCTAGTTCTTACAAAGGACAAATTGGAACAGTGTGTAAGCATAGGAGACATTCTAGGAGATAGTGATCATAACATCGTACGTTTTTACATGCTGCAAGCGTAGGGGAAATAGTACACCGATTGCAATTTTTGTTCCAAGGCAATTATGATATGTTTTGGAACTTCGTGGGGGAAATTCAGTGGGGAAAGGTTCTTGCCAGGATTGGATGGATCTGAAATATGGCAAACACTAAAAGGTAAACGGCTTCAAGGTCTGGATATGGTCAATCCCAATATGCATATCACAATGGACAACGTTAGACGACCCTCGCGGCTGATCAGGGAAGCAAAACATTTGCTGGGATCAAAGAAGCAGGCACCTAAGAAACTAAAGGCCATAACTCTGAGGCGAACCTTGAAGCATATAGGATTGCTGGAAACAAAGTTAGGTGTCTTAGGGCATCTAAAAACTGCCTGAAATTAAATTAGCTGGGAACTGTTCAGCGGGGAATGCTGAGATGCACCTTCACTTCTACAAATTTAAATATCAGTAGTGCAGTGTGGGGCAACTGGAGGTAGATGGTGAAATAATGCTAGACGAGCGCGATATGTCCAGTCCCTAATCATTCAAGTGTCATCAGTTTTTAATAGAGTTCAAATACATGTGAAAATACTGAAGGTCACACTGTGTCAGGGGAGAAGTCAGGTGACCTTACAATAACTACAGAAGATGTAGAAAACAGGTGGAGAAAATAAAACCAATAAAGCGACAGGACCTGATTACATACATACCAGCATTTTACATTAGTGTCCTCACGTTTTAGCAGTTCCTCCAGGTGTGTCATTTTCAAGTGGTGCTTTGAATATCCTGAAGTACCTGAAGATTGGAGCAATACAAATGGAGTACCAAACTTTGAAAAGTGTAATACGTTTGACTGGAAGAGAGTGTGACGAACTCGAGGCCAGTCAGCCAACCTCACTAGTGTAGTGTTGGAATAACTCGCGAAGGAGAATGTGCAGCCTGATCTTGGAAGGATTAACTGTTTAAGGGACACTCAACATGGATTCCGATCTGGTTCATTTTGTTTAACCAAACTACTGGAGTTCACCGAGTATACAACTAGAGAAGTTCATAGTGGAAATAGGACAGATGTAGTGTACTTAGACTGTAACAAAGTGTTTGACAAAGTTTCACACAGGCGTCTAATTTTTCAGATGGAGCAATACGGGATTGATAGAAAAGTGTCTAACTGGATTGAAGTATGGCTAAAGGGAAGGAAACAAAGAGTAAATATGAAATGGATGCAAATCCGAATAGAAGGATATTCCGAATGGAGTTACACAGGCCTCCGTTCTAGCTTCACGTCTCTTCCTGACCGTTGGAAACAACATTTAGATACGGCCGAGGAACAGTGGGTTTAAATTTGCTCATGATATCAAATTGGGAAGAATAGCTAACAATGGAGATCAATCTGGCGATACCTAGATACACCGGGAGTTCCTAAAACAGTGGGCTGATCAATGGCAGATGCTTTTCGACTATACGTGTAAGGCTATGCATCTGGGGTTTGTAGGTGGGACGTTGAGATATGCAATGGGAGGTATTGAACTGGATATCACTGAAAATAATAATGTGTGTTAGCATCAAGTGTCCGCAAAGCAGAAAGATGGGACGCGGCTAGGGACAGGGTAAATAGAATGCTAGGAATCAAAAATAGAGATGAGAAATATAATAGCAAGGAATTTATGAGAACTAAAGTATACTGAGACTATGTGCGGCCCCACATGGGATATTGTGTAAAGGCATGGAGGGAGCCTTACATGAGAAAACATGTAGGTATGCTAGAAAAGGTGCAGCGCAAAGCTACTAGGATGTCTCGACTAGGGAACTTAGAATATGGAGAGGCGTATGGCATTGGATACGTACTCAATCAAGTATAGAAGATTAAATTGTGATATGATTGAGATGCTCAAATGAGAAAAGGGTTAGATCATGTCAATCTGAATGATGCTCTTCTATTTAGGCTATCATATAGGGGTCATCAGTTCAAGCTAGGCAAGTCAAGGTGCAGGGCAGTTAAACGTACATAAGTTTTCAGTCAAAGGGTGGTTGACCAATGGTATAGTCTCTCGCTGATGTTTTTGGGAGTCCCTCATGTGTTGCCAGGGTGAAGACATAATGTGTTGCCAGGGTGAAGGCGCCATGTGTTGCCAGGGTGAAAGTGCCATGTGTTGCCAGGGTGAAGGGGCCATGTGTTGCCAGGGTGAAGGTGCCATGTGTTGCCAGGGTGAAGGTGCCATGTGGTGCCAGGGTGAAGGTGCCGTGTGTTGCCAGGGTGAAGGTGCCATGTGTTGCCAGGGTGAAGGTGCCATGTGTTGCCAGGGTGAAGGCGCCATGTGTTGCCAGGGTGAAGGTGCCATGTGTTGCCAGGGTGAAGGTGCCATGTGTTGCCAGGGTGAAGGTGCCATGTGTTTCCAGGGTGAAAGTGCCATGTGTTGCCAGGGTGAAGGTGCCATGTGTTTCCAGGGTGAAGGTGCCATGTGTTGCCAGGGTGAAGGGGCCATGTGTTGCCAGGGTGAAGGTGCCATGTGTTGCCAGGGTGAAGGTGCCGTGTGTTGCCAGGGTGAAGGTGCCGTGTGTTGCCAGGGTGAAGGTGCCATGTGTTGCCAGGGTGAAGGCGCCATGTGTTGCCAGGGTGAAGGGGCCATGTGTTTCCAGGGTGAAGGTGCCATGTGTTGCCAGGGTGAAGGTGCCATGTGTTTCCAGGGTGAAGGCGCCATGTGTTGCCAGGGTGAAAGTGCCATGTGTTGCCAGGGTGAAGGTGCCATGTGTTGCCAGGGTGAAGGTGCCATGTGTTGCCAGGGTGAAGGTGCCATGTGTTGCCAGGGTGAAGGTGCCATGTGTTGCCAGGGTGAAGGTGCCATGTGTTTCCAGGGTGAAGGTGCCATGTGTTGCCAGGGTGAAGGTGCCATGTGTTGCCAGGGTGAAGGTGCCATGTGTTTCCAGGGTGAAGGCGCCATGTGTTGCCAGGGTGAAAGTGCCATGTGTTGCCAGGGTGAAGGTGCCATGTGTTTCCAGGGTGAAGGTGCCATGTGTTGCCAGGGTGAAGGTGCCATGTGTTGCCAGGGTGAAGGCGCCATGTGTTGCCAGGGTGAAGGTGCCATGTGTTGCCAGGGTGAAGGTGCCATGTGTTGCCAGGGTGAAGGTGCCATGTGGTGCCAGGGTGAAGGTGCCATGTGTTGCCAGGGTGAAGGTGCCATGTGTTGCCAGGGTGAAGGTGCCATGTGTTGCCGTGGTGAAAGTGCCATGTGTTGCCAGGGTGAAGGTGCCATGTGTTGCCAGGGTGAAGGCGCCATGTGTTGCCAGGGTGAAGGCGCCATGTGTTGCCAGGACGCAGGTGTGCCATATACCGTCTCCGAGTGAAGGCGCCGTGTGTTGCCAGGGTGAAGGCGCCGCGTGTTGCCAGGGTGAAGGCGCCATGCGTCGCCACGGCACAGGCGCCATGTGTTGCCAGGACGCAGGTGCGCCAAAGTGGGATCATCACCGGGGTAGGAAGGGCGAAGCGCGGTTTTTCATTGAACTCTAGACTAGCTTGAATGTCATCGTGGGAAAAACGGCGTATAGCAGGAATGCGCAAAATTCCCTTGCAGCGCACTTCGTACGGGACAATGTCGGCTGACTGCGCCACGTACTCGAGTTGCCCGAGGCTGAGCAGCTGTGACTGAACCACCATCACCGGATCAGTCACAAGCACTGCCGGCGAGTGGCTCCCCTAGTGAGTCCCCTAGCCGGTCGGGTATGAACACCTGTTTGTATCACATATACTGGAAACTACACTGTTCTTCATTACAACAAAAAAGGACTTTAGCCGACCGCTTCGTTAGTCGGTTGTCGCTCAGGCACGCTCTTGGTCGAATTCCCAGAACTGCCCACGCCGTTCGCCAGCCAGATAAACACGCAGAACTCACACGCACATGTATTCCGTTGTACTGATGTCGAACGAGAACACCTTGCAGACGGCATGCGTTTCGGCTCACGTGTTCACCACACTTACACATGGAATTGAAAGAGTGGCAATGGGACCACGCCGCGTGGATGAGTCGACAAACAGCCGGTCCACCTGGACACATGACGTCTCCGATGGTGATCCGGAGCCACGGGGGCACCGGTCACCTCTCCGGCCGCCTCCCAACCGCCACGCCTGACCATACACTCGTGATTGGTTGGTGGCTCGCGCACCGTGACCGAAATGCAAAACAAGCTTGATGTCCGAACGAGGCGAATGTTACGTACTTGTGCAACATGCTCAAATAACGACTGGAACGCAAATCTGCACCGTGATGCCGCACGAATTAAGTCGTGAAGCCCAACGGCAAGTTACGGTGTAGCCTGCCGAACGTAAATCGGTCTACAAGAAAGGAAGATGTCAACGCAAACCACGTTCACAATACTCGTAACCCACGCACTAGCCGATTATGTTTACCCCCCCTAAACACTCCAAAAAAGCAGACGAAGACCGTCTAGGCTGGTTTACGAGTCGCACTGCTGGTGACGAACTGAAACACAAACTTTAAGATAAATATAAGAATCCCTTCGCGCCTCGTCACCTCATCGCACATATTCTCCTTCCCGCAAGGATAAAGCGTCTGCGCATTTTTTTCCAGCCGTCCGACGCGATCGTGGGCGCCAGTGCACGAAAGCCAACCACCCAACGCAGCCCGATGTGGTGGAGGTCAACCACACAACGCAGCCCGATGTCGTGGAGGTCAACCACACAACGCAGTCTGATGTTGTGGACGTCAACCACCCAACGCAGTCTGATGTCGTCGAGGTCAACCACCCAACGCAGCTCGCCGCCCTGGAGGTTAACCACCCAACGCAATTTAACGCGATGGACCGCAATCCAGCCACCCAACGCCGCCGCGCGCGGTGTGAAGCGGCCGCGAATGTACCGAAACTCCGACACGTTGTCTTTGCTCCGCCACCACCCAGCGACACTAGTGACGCTGGGTGGCGTACGCTCCAAACAGAGGATTGGCCGGCGCCTGGCCGAGACTGCTGGCCTGCGGCGAGTACCAGGGCTGCGGCTGCTGCTGCGGCTGTTGTTGTTGTTGCTGCTGCTGCTGCTGTTGCTGATGTTGCTATTGCTGGCTGCCGGCGTTGGTGCCCTTGAGCAGGTTCGGCCCGCTAGTGATGAGCGAATCGAGCGATGGCGATGAGCGATGATGAGTGATGAGTGATGAGTGATGAGTGATCGCTGGTGATGATCGATGGCGAGCTTGACGTTTTTGATGGCGCATCGCATATATGCATATATATATATATATATATATATATATATATATATATATATATATATATATATATATATATATATATATATGTATATAGACTGAGGGGCTATCTAAAGTAGGGATCGAAATAACGAACATTTTTAAAAAAAAAGTGCGGGGGAGGGGGCGGCGGGTAGGAACATTCTTCAGATGTTCGTCCCAGCCTGAAGCAATTCATGGCTACGCCACCGTCTCTAGGGGCAATTGTTGGCTACAGAAAGTTTCCATTTGGATACAGAAGCTTCCAATTTATCAGCACAGCCCACCGTAGCCATACCTTCAGTGGCACAAAAAGTTTTCAGATATTTGTGGGAAAGCATGGAACAATACAATTTGTTCAGGGGCATCCACAGATGTGGAAGTAATATTATGCAAGTCATATTACCAAACTACCTACCGCTCGCTCCCCAATTAGAGAAGATGAAGTCTAGTTAATACACCGGATGGTTGATACAGCAGCACTTTCTCCAAAAGTATGAAGCCGGTTGCCATGGCAACCACATATGCTGCTACTGGCACCCTCTTCTCGCGGGAAAAACACGCTCGAGTCTTTTTGACCCTCGGCTGCGGAATGGTGACGATGCGGCACATTTTTGGAGCGAAAGTAAAATTTCCATGTCTGTGCTTCGCCATTAATTTATAATTTGTCACCCACTTGCTAACGTTTTAGGTGTCGGCTACCATTCAAGGGCGTCGCCACCGGGGGGGCAGGGGGGGCAGTCGCCCCCCCTGCCGTCAAACAGGGGGGGCGCCGCCCCCCCTGAAATTTGAGGAGGCCCCTATCCGGAAATGCACAGGAAAAAAGTGAGCAATAAGGCCGACGAGACACGAGAGGAGGCCTCCAAGACGTGAGAGGAGGCCCCTAATTTGAAGAAGGAGTCACCTAGGAGAGGATAGGAGGCCCCAGAAATCACGAGAGTGCCAACAATTGGCACGGAGGCCCCCAGGAATGCAAAGGATGCCCCCAGGATTGCAAAGGAGGCCCCCAGGATTGCAAAGGAGGCCTCCAGGATTACAAAGGAGGCCCCCTGGATTGAAAAGGAGGCCCACAGGATTGCAAAGGAGTCCTCCATGATTACAAAGGAGGCCCCCTGGATTGAAAAGGAGGCCCCCAGGATTGTAAAGGAGGCCCCCAGGATTGCAAAGGAGGCCCCCAGGTTTGCAAAGGAGGACTCCAGGATTGCAAAGGAGACCCCCAGGAATGCAAAGGAGGCCCTCACGATTGCAAAGGAGGCCTCCAGGATTACAAAGGAGGCTCCCAGGATTGCAAAGGAGGCCCCCAGGATTGCAAAGGAGGCCTCCAGGATTACAAAGGAGGCCCCCAGGATTGAAAAGGAGGCCCCCAGGATTGCAAAGGAGGCCTCCAGGATTACAAAGGAGGCCCACAGGATTGCAAAGGAGGCCCCGATGATTGCAAAGGAGGCCTCCATGATTACAAAGGAGGCCCCCATGATTGAAAATGAGGCCCCCAAGATTGCAAAGGAGGCCCCGGGATTGCAAAGGAGGCCTCCATGATTACAAAGGAGGCCCCCTGGATTGAAAAGGAGGCCCCCAGGATTGCAAAGGAGGCCCCCAGGATTGCAAAGGAGGCCCCCAGGATTGCAAAGGAGGCCCCCAGGTTTGCAAAGAAGGACTCCAGGATTGCAAAGGAGGCCCTCGCGATTGCAAAGGAGGCCTCCAGGATTACAAAGGAGGCCCCCAGGATTGCAAAGGAGGCCCCCAGGATTGCAAAGGAGGCCTCCAGGATTACAAAGGAGGACCCCAGGATTGAAAAGGAGGCCCCAGGATTGAAAAGGAGGCCCCAGGATTGCAAAAGAGCCTCCCAGGATTGCAAAGGAGGCCACCAGGATTTCAAAGGAGGACTCCAGGATTGCAAAGGACGCCCCAGGATTACAAAGGAGGCCACCAGGATTACAAAGGAGGACTCCAGGATTGCAAAGGAGGCCCCCGGGAACGCAACGGAGGCCCCAGAATTGCAAAGGAGGCCCCAGGATTGCAAAGTAGGCCCCCAGGATTGCAAAGGAGGCCCCCAGGATTGCAAAGGAGGCCTCCAGGATTACAAAGGAGGCCCCCAGGATTACAAAGGAGGCCCCCAGGATTGAAAAGGAGTCCCCAGGATTGCAAAGGAGGCCCAAGGATCGCAAAGGAGCCCCCCCCGGATTGCAAAGGATGCCCCAGGATTGCAAAGGAGGCCCCCATGATTACAAAGGAGGACTCCAGGATTACAAAGGAGGCCATCAGGATTGCAAAGGAGGACACCAGGATTGCAAAGGAGGCCTCAGGATTGCAAAGGAGGCCCCATGATTACAAAGGAGGACTCCAGGATTGCAAAGGAGGCACCAGGATTGCAAAGGAGGCCCCCAGGATTACAAAGGAGGACTCCAGGATTGCAAAGGAGACCCACAGGATTGCAAAAGGAGGCCTCCAGGATTGCAAAGGAGGCCCCAGGATTGCACAGGAGGCCCCTAGGATTGCAAAGGAGGCCCTCAGGATTGCGAAGGAAGCCCACAGGATTGTAAAGGAAGCCCCCAGGATTGCAAAAGAGGCCCCAGGATTGCAAAGAAGATCCCCATGATTGCAAAGGAGGCCCCCAGGATTACAAAGGAGGCCCCCAGGATTGCAAAGGAGGCCCTCAGGATTGCAAAGGAGGCCCCCAGGATTGCAAAGGAGGCCCCAATACGGGAAGGGAGACCTCAGAAAATGAGAGAAGGCCCTAAGACGGAAGAGAAAGCCAGTGGATATGAAATGAGGTTTCGGAGACGTAAAAGCAGTCCCCGAAACGGGTAAGGTTCCACCAAGATAGAAAAGGATAATCCAGAAAAGTGGCAGGAAGCACCTAATTCGGTAGAGGACGATATAAGATTGGAAAGAGACCCTATGATGCACGAGGAAGCCCCTAAAATAGGAGAGAACGGCCATTAGATAAGAGGGATGGCTCCCAGGCGAGAAAGAAGGCTTCAAGACGGGTAAGAAGGTCCTCAGGAAATGACAAGGTAACTGAGATAGGAAAGGTTGCGTGTAATCTGGAAGAGGAGCCACCTAAGAGAGAACAGGAGTCCACCAGGAGATAAGAGGCCAACCTTAAAATGGGAAAAGATAGAATCAAAACGCGGAACAGGAGGTCCCGAAGACGTGAGAGGAGGCCCCTAATTTGAAAAAGAAAGCCTCAAAAAGAAAAAAAGGAGGCCCCTGCCGGACTCGAGAGGAGTCCCTCGAGATGGAGTAGGAGGTCTCCAGGGCCGAATGAGGCCCCGACGACCGGAAGGAATTCCCAGGAAATGAGTGAAGGCCCTTAAAATGGGAGTGGTAGGTAGCAAGTATGGAAGGAGGCGAGGTTTCCAAAATTGAAGATCCCCTCAAGACGGGTAAGCTTTGCGAGGACAAAGGAGGAGGCCCACGAGGCGTGGCAGGAGGCCCCTAATTTGGCAGAGGATGCCCCTGGAACATGAGAGGAAGTCCCATGCCATGTTAAAGGGGCCCCAGGATGTGGGAGGAGGTCCTCCAAAATGGGAGAGCAGGACCATTGAATATGGAGGAGGGTAGGACGGATGAGAAGACGTCCAAAACCGGTAAAGAAGCTCCAGGAAATGAGACGAGACCCCTAAGACGCGAGAGGAGGTCTATAATTTGCTAGAAGCATCTGAAATGGCAGGAGTACTCGAAATGTTAGGAGTACCGGGGTACTCGAAAATCACGACATGGGCCCAAAACGATCCGGCCGGGGCCCCTGAAAATCTCGCTGAGCCTATGGGTACCAAAAATGCACGCCCGGATCATGAAAATCACGCTAGGGGCACGATAAGTCGTACCGTTCCCCAACAGTATCATTTAGACACAAATGAAGCCGGGGCAACGAAAAACAATCCGGACATGGATAATCACTCTTGGGCCCCAACAATGACACTAAAAGCATCCAAAACGTATTGGACACCCACAAAGTGTCGAGGTCGCTAAAACTCGCGCTAGAGATACAAGCAAATGACGTCGGGACACAAAAGATTACATTGGACTAAAAAAGTCGCGTCGCAACCTTCGAAAACCTCACTGGGGACCAAAAAAGTCGCGCCTGGACCCCAAAGGTTGCTGCTGCCCCAAAAATAAATTATCAACCGGAATGTCACTCTGCGCCCAAAAAAATCGGGTCAAAGTCCCCGCAAAACCCGTTGGGCACTGGAAAAAACGTGTCAGGGCACCGAAAAAAATCGCACCTGGAGACCGAAGAATCGTACCAGGACCCAAAAATATCACGTAAGGACCTATATAAAAAATAGAACTCCTTCGGTGGCCGCAGTGACATATCAAAGGGGCAAATAACCCCTCCCTCCTAAGAGGGATATGCTCCCAAGAATCGAGCCGAGGCCCTCAAAAGTCGCGCTGGGACCACAAAAATTCGCGTCGGTCCACCAGAATTCGCGTAGGGGCTCAAAGTAAATACGTCGGGCCCCAGAAAACTCGCTCCGAGGCACGAAAATCTGCAACAGGAACCGCCAAGATCGCGTTTGGGTCACAGCTAAGTACAACACGCCCCGCAAACTCGAACCAGTCCCACCAAATTTCGCACTCGGACCCACAATTCGGTAGTACCAAAAATTTAGCGCTCGTACCCATCGGTAGTACGAAAAATTTGGTCTGGGCATCCAAAATTAACCAATAATTGGCGTCTATGGCCCCACATAGGCACCGTGTGACCACCAAAGTCCCATCGGTATCCGAAAAATAAAGCCGGAGCCCTCCAAAATCAGGAGGGATTGTAAAGACGTCCGGGTCAGGACAATGGTTCTAGAGCACCAAACATGTCATCAGATGCCTTGACAAATCGCGTACGGCATCGAAAAACATACCGGAGCTCGAAGAAAATCGAGGTGAGATACAAAAACATGGCACCAGGGATTCGAGAAATCAGGGCGGGATTCGGAAGTTAAAGAAAATTCAGAAGAGTTTCACAAAATCGTGTTGAGCCCAGATAACTGGCGTTGGGTCCCGGAACCACGCGCCTGGGCGCGATAAGTCGCGCTGGGACCCAGACAAATCGCACCGAAGCCTCAAAATCGTACTGGGGCCCCATAAATGTGCGTCAGAAACCCCAAATAAACACAGCGGGACCCTAAGAGCACAACGGGGACCGGAAATGCGACTGGCCCTTCAAAGCGGAATCTCGTAAAAAGCGGCAGGGTCCGAAAACATGCGTTGTAGCCATAACTATATATACCGGGAACACTAAAAAAAACAAAAAACAAAAACACCGTAAGCTCTCAAGGCACACAGGGGCCATATGACCGCACAAGGGCCTGAAAAGAGGCTGGGGCCGCAAAAAGCAACATGATCACAAAACGAACAAAAATACCGGGCACTAAGTAAACACATCGAGATCTTTGAAAGTGCCCCGACAACTAAAAAAAAATATTCGGTGCGCAAAAAAAGCAACAAAACCCTAAAACGAGCAGGGGTTTCGAAAATGCGTCGGGCCTCTAACAAAAATGAATTGGAGCCTTAAGACACATCCGTAGACGAAGAAATACGAAACGGGTCCAAAGAAGTACACTCAGGTAGGGCTTCGGTTCGGTAGCCAACCTGGAAGCATGTTTAATCAAAGATATGAGGTGCATCAAAGCTCAGCGGGTATCCGCATTTCTTCACCATAAAATATGGTAAGAAGGGAACTAATGATCGAATTTAATTAATCGAATTTTCGCAGCGAACGCCCATACGAAGCATTTTATTACGTCAGATATGGCGCAAGTCTATCATGTGGCAGCAATTAACAAAGCGTAGGAGGCCCAGCAGAATCCGTAGCATCGCACGAAGTGTGGCGAATGCGCCGAATGCGCAAGATGGGTGTGCACGTGCACTAACGTTGGCGTCGTGGCGACCGGGCACTATGAACTGGAATGTCTGAAATTGGAAAATTTTACATTTTAAAGTGATTTGTGCAGGTGTAATTTCAGCAGTGCGAGGTGACTTATCAAGGAATACCAAAAGAATACATTTGAACAGGTTGTGGGAGCTAGGGTTGAAATCCGACGAATCAGAAACGATAGTGGTAGATTAGGCCCCTCCACAGGATAATTCAGTTGATCACTAATTATTTGATTTAAAAAGTTCCCCTTTGACAAAATAGTGGTCGAAATCGGAAGACTTTATTCAGTAGTTGGACCCCTCCAAATACGTTTGCCCCCTCCCCTTGACGCAAATATGGGTGCGTCACTGGTCTCTCAATAATTTTCAGAACTTACGCCCATGGAGCAAAGCCAACATTGCGGGGGTAAATTCCCCCTCACAAGCATACAAAACAACACCGATGCCCCATATTAAATGGGAGGAATGATGTTTTAAAATGTATTTTCTTCCTGCAAAGTTGTCTTCTGTGATTACAGCCTGCATGATTAGAGCTTCCCAGCTTCAGTACCTTCTCAACGACATAATTTACAAAACGGTACAGCACAGCGATAACCATGGGCGTGACGGCGTGGAATTCGAAGGTTTTGCATTATTTATGCATTGTCATTGTTACATTGTTGCATTGCCATTGATGCATGGTTGTTCAATGCTTGTTCTTGCCGTGAATTTATTCGCGGAGTATTTATTATTTTAGCTTCTGTGCCAAGTGCCTTGCAGCCAGCACCAAATGTTATGAAAAAAATTAATAAATCCCTAAGATGACGATCAGAAAACCAATTCAATCCACTTCTCGTTGTCACCTTCGCGAAATTGTTGTCCTGGGACTGAGAAATGATCGTTTAAGTTTGTTTATGAGATCAAGCTGGTGGGAATGACTAACAGTAGTGATGGACCTAGCTATATTCAGTTAAACTTGGTGAACAAAGAAGTGGGTTGATCAATGGTAGATATCTTTAAGATATGCTCAGCACGAGCCCCACCAGCTCGCTACAATCTAGAGGCCAGCGGGAAGATTCTTCTCGTCGATAAAGCATAAAGATATTGGTTTGTTTTTGCACTGACGTATTTATCTACATTTGCGTATTTATACCCTGGTACGGCTCGGTTCTCAGCGAAAAAAAAAGATTCTTGCTATTGTGCTTTGCGTAAATTATATGCCATACCAAGAACAAACAAGACATCAATATGAAATCATGTTCCCATTCGGGAACCATACGAAGAGCCTAAAAAGCAAGAGGAGGCCCGAACACAGTGGAGGCCCCTTTTCGGGGAGCAGGAGGCCCCCTATCAACATTGCCCCCCCTGGAAGAATTTCGTGGCGACGCCACTGCTACCATTACCATGTTCTCTCAGCTTTGCGACAGTCAAATGCTTTGATTGTTTTCCGCTACGCTGCACTCACAATACTGCATATCACGTTGCAGCCTGCGGCAGAACACCTGTGGGTTAAATTGATACAGCCTACATCAACTTAATCAGCCTATATCAACATCAGCCTGTATAAATTGTGTTGTGCACCGGTAATGACATAAAGTAACCACATATTTGCCTAATTTCATCCAGGTGCTTTAGTTCCAGTTGGCTTTCATTGTTTCAAGATAATCTTATTTAATATTTCTACGGGCATTTCTCGCCCGACGGAAAGGACTGACACGAACGAAAAGGTGCAGCTACGGATTGAAGGCTTGAGCATCCCATAAATGGCATAAACCATAAGCTATGGTCAGCCAGAACTCAAACCAGTATTATTCCTGTCAGAGTGAAATATACACCTCTCAGATGGCATCAATTAATGCCACCTACAGATAATGCATTTTATTTCACTTACATTGTATCAAATTACCCCACCGTCAGTAACAACTTACCCTGATAACGGTGGAAAGTTGATGAGCCGGTAGTTGCGCAATGTTTCCCTCTCTGGTAGGAAGCTCAGAGGATGCCACGAAAAAAAGTATCGGGGATAACACCATAAGGTTCAGGCTTGGAGTAGGTGTAGCTATCTCTTCGCTACCTCTACAGGCTCATGAGTTATTTTAGTTTCGCCAGAATTGTATCAGCTAAACCCGGGATCCCCTACACCCACCAATGTGCTTCGTAAACCGCAATTGAATTTTCTGGTGTTTATTTTGTCATTATGGACCTAAATACCCCATCCAAAAATCGCCACACCACAAGAGTAAACGCAGTTTCATATACTTTTGAAGGGGAAGTACCCCCTAAATGTTCACTTTGCCCCCCCATGATTTCAAAATTTAACACGGGATCCTATGGGGTGTGCCTCCCCCTCCCCCCCTCCCGCCTCCCAATCGATTTGGGCCCACCCATTAGCTTCATGCATTGTGATGCCACATCAATAATGTTCAGAAATCAACACCTGTGGATGAAAGCAACGACTTATTGTGTCAATGGATTCACAATGTTGACTAATGAAGCTGTCCACATGTCGATCAACATGCAAAAATCTCCTTGTTGGAATGTGGCGATGAATTAACTGTAATCGAAATGATTGTAACTTTGTTGAATTGGTGCAGGAGTACGGTATATTCAAACCCTTTGGCCAAAGTGTTGGGGCCTACCCTTGGTATTCCCACCTGGAGAAGGCCGTTGGGATACACGTGCACATTTGCAGCCGGTTCCATTATTTTGGTATCATTTGCGTAATTGGCAAAACTTTTATCTGGCACGTAACCTCAGCGCATCTCACCTTCACCAGGAACTATCGGCCGCTCCCTTGAATCCCTCATTCTATTCCTCCACTGCACCAGTATGACACTGATACTTCCGAAACATTTCATAAAGATGGTTCTGCATGTAGGAAAGCTTTGCCGAAAGCTTTCGAAAATAAATATATCACCGTCTTTTTTCACGAGATCCTGGCATATTTTTTCCCGAAACAGTACGTTTGTTTCTTAAATATTTGAGGGCTATTGACACTGATGCGAGGGTTAAGCAACAGCATTTCTCGCGTTATTTGTGATGCCGTTACACGTTCATTCGGTTTGCTTAGTGCCCGATAATCCAGCAATAAATATCTGTAGAAAGGAGTAAATCTAAGCGGTCCCAGGTCCAGCCGCGTGAAACGTGTCTTCAACAAATAACCTAGCTTGAATGGTAACCATCTTTGCTGCGCAATTTTCGAACATATTCTATTTTGTCGTAAGATATTTCTAACCGAGTCTATTCGAAGGCTGCTCAGTACAACAGTACACGTACACGTACCAGTACACGTACAACAACGGTACGTGTATTGGTCCCAGAACTCCGTCTGTTGTATCTTGACATATTGTATTGCTTGCCGCATAATGTGGCCACCTCTCCTCCATACAAGCTTCATAATCAATCAATAGCTACGCATGGCACAGCATCAATCAGTTTTGCTATCGAGAGGTTGTTTGTAAGCTACCCGTCTTTTATGTCCAGGTGACGATGGCTTCACACGCAAATTATACTCATATCGCTGCTGATCATTTGACTCAGGCTGTTGAATTTGTAACCCGCCGCTGCGCGGAGCCGAATCCCTAATATTTTAACTCTTTTGGACGTATCGCACATATAGCATGTGTTCGATGCATCAAGCTACCAATCCACATCAGCTTGGACTGATGAGTGCTTAGCTCCAGACTTGACACATGCCCGAACTCTTTTGGGGAGTAATTGTTTGTTATTTGGGTTTCAAGGGCGCATCGACTGTTCTGGTCATACAGCGCCCATAGCCAGTTTATTGATGAAAACTTGGCAGTAAAATCATGGCAAAAGTGTGTCATGCTGAGGTGTAACTCACTTTTAGGGGAGTAATTAAGTGCACTAAAGATGCTTTCTTATTCATGAACACTGCACATAATCAGGACATCAGGTAAGATCAGGACATCAGGTAATGTACATAATCAGGACATCAGGTAATCTTCACTACGGTGTTCCTGACGTTAAAAATGACCATAATCTAATTTGCTGACCGAATCTGTATTGTAACTACCAAACAGAAACATTACAAAATCACGCAAACCGCTTCGTTGTACATAAGCGCCACCTTGCATCCTTCGGAGAATGCCGTTTGCAGCAGTCGCTCGCAACGTCGTCAGCACCACCTAGTGTCACTATTCAGAACTTAAGCTTGAAGCCGACACCGACGCCGTGGTTCCTGCGACCATCAGAGCTGACTCCCAGACCAATGCCGGCTCGACCATTGCGGGACCGCCACACGCGCACTCCACCCGCTTTGGGTGTCCAGCTGCCACCCAAGCCGTACCTGCTGCCGGCGGCCTGCAGCGCAGCCCTGGCCGCGGCAGCACCGTAGTTGGGCCGGCTGTTGCGGTTGGCCGGCCCATAGTTGCGGCTGGCCGGCGCAGAGTTGGGCCGCCTGTTGGGGCGAAACTGAGGCTTCGCCAGGGCCGCCGCCAGCAGGCAGAACAAAACGAGCACCAACAGAATGCGCATGGCTGCCGGACGGGAACATGGGTCAGTGCAGGGCGGACCGATCATGGACGAGGGTCAACACAGGGTCAGTACAGTCCGCCGGGTCATGGGTGAGGGTCAACACAGGGTCCGTACAGGACCGCCGGGACTTGGACGAGGGTCAACACAGGTGTCAGTACAGAAAAGCCGAGCCATGCGCGAGGAAGTGTATGCACAAAAACTCAGCTATATATAATCGATTCATGAACAGATCACGGATAATTAGATCATGAACAGATCAAAGGCCACGCATCATTCCAGCCCAAGATGAAGGCGTAATCAACCTCGGGCCAGTCAAGGTTTCACTCCGGTCAGAATGTCACTCTGACGGCACAATATCAGAACCGCAACGGAATGATGGCTGGGGAGTCACCGGTGCATTCAGTAGCAATTCGTTTTACCACCCAGTCAGCGAGATTCGAGCACAAGATCCGTAAATCGGACGTTACCTGGACCACCCAGCGTATGAGAGCAGGTGGGATGCTCTCACTACTGACCTGTGCAGTGAGTGGTGCGGGCGACGGTACTGACCTGTGCAGTGAGTGGTGCAGGCGACGGACCAGCAGACTGGATGGTCCTCTCGACTGAGCTGTCCGAGATGAGTGGTGACGCCGTGCTGGTCGTCCTGCTTTATACCGTGCCGCCCTCTCGCCGGCCCGCCGGGAAACACGAGCTGAATCATCGCCTGAGGCGGCCGGTGCCCCAGCCATGGCGCCGGCGGGCACTCCGACGCCATGGCTCGAGTTCTAGCTCGAGGGTCGAGGAGCGCCCAGCCAGTGGGACTGCGGAGTTCTTTAACATGTCTTTAGCATCCCTCTAGCCGTGGGACTAAACCACCATGCCGCGCTTTCAAGTAGCTTGGGAGCGGCGTGGCCCACCAGGGGTTCCACCATGGGTCTGGGGTTGGAAGTGGTGTGGGCACACATTTTACGGGCTTCCTCTAATAGTGGCCTCATATTATGGGACCCCCTCATCGTAGCATACTGATTTCTGCATTATATTGGTATGTACTGCACACAATTGTGTGTCATATGATTTGAGATTACATTAGATAGGTCCAAAAATGCGGCTTTTTCCCCAATAAATTTCAGTTCCAGACTAAGGTTACCGTTTGAATGTCACACCAATATCCGAGAAACCTGTTCAGAACGCACATAAAGCAACGGAATACACATGGGAAGACATTTATCGGTTATTCTGGTCATGAGTTGATTATCTTCGCCCCTAGTCTAGTTGCAGCTTCAAAGTTAATACATGAAACAAGTAGTATAACTTTTAGACAACGCGTGTGTATTCCAAATATATATATATATATATATATATATATATATATATATATATATATATATATATATATATATATATATATATATATATGTATATATATGTATATATATATATGTATATATATATATATATATATATATATATATATATATATATATATATATATTTATATATATATATATATATATATATATATATATATATATATATATATATATATATGTATATAGGTAGTGTCTCATGTGCGATGTTTGCCCCATCACAGGCGGCTTCCTGTGCGATAAACTGCGCCATAGGGGTCTCCTGTTCGACAGACAGCGCCATAGAAGGCTTCTTGCATGCTGCGTCACCCCGCGACATTTGGTAGAAACAATGTTCGGAGGTCATGTTAGATCAGAGAGCTGTCATATACGTGGGAAGACATCCATCCTTTTTCGACAAAATCGGACTTATCACTTTGTTTTCGCGATGCAATGAAATGAAAGATAATGCTGGGTGTTTTTGAGTTTATTGCAACTAAACCAATATGCTGCTTCAGATCAATGGCCTTTCCAAGGCCAGTAGCCAATGATTGCATTGCCACTGACTTGGTCACGGATAATTATACACTGACCGCGAATGTTGACTTCGTATTAGGCGGGGGATTGCTTCTTTCGACTTTTAGTGTATTCTAAGGCCATCCCACTGCTGTTTTCTTTTTCTCGTGATGATGATTGGGGAAATTTTCAAGAATTCCGAAAACTACCAAAATTTGAGGTGACACAATTGACCCGACCTGGCACTTTCCGTATGGCTCGAATATACCTCGAAGCCGAGCATCAAGCAGTTTGGATGAGAAGCAGACCGAAACCGACACCCTGACAACCAAAACTACAGCTTCAACAACCAAAACTACCGCCCTGACAACTAAAACTGACGCTCCGACAACCAAAACTGACGCCCCAAACAACCAAAACTGACGCCCCGACAACCAGAACTGACGCAACGATAACCAAAACTGACGCCACGACAACCAAAACTGACGCTCCGACAACCAAAACTGACGCTCCGGCAACCCGAACTGACGCCCGGTAACCAAAACTGACGCCCAGGAACTAAAACTGACTCTCCGACAACCAAAACTGACGCTCTAACAACCAAAACTGACGCACCGAGAACCAAACCTGACGCCCCGACACCCAGAACTGACGCCCGAGAACCAAAACTGGCGTTCCGACAACCAAAACAGCCGCGGTCCACGGTAGGGGCCAACAACCGTGAAATCACAACAGGAGTCCCTGAAGTTGGTCTTAGTCCCGCAAATTGTGATTGGACCGTTCAGATTTTTCTTCACATTCAGATGGGGCTTTCGGATTTTCCCGTCTTCCTGATGTTTGTTGGCCTCCTGACCTTAAACTCGGGTTCCTGCGATTGTAATCCATGGATCTTCCGATGCACTGCAACACCTCCGACCTTCCCTGCTACTGCGATCAGATCATTGAAGCATGGCTCGACAAACCAGGCGAATACGATATCGCTCACGCCAAGGGATCACACGACCTGCGGCGGTCCGTCAAGCAGTCCCTGGAGGAAAACCAGACACCTCCAAAGTCCATGGGGCGGGGGGGGTTACGTGACCATTCTGAACTGAGCCCGCGTACGTCTGGCGCGCCGTCAACACCACAAGTTGGGTTTTCCAAAGTCTGCCGGTCACGTCCGGCGATGCATTTGCATCATAGCCTTGTGGGGTCTAGGCGGCACGTTACTACATATCCCCGCAGGCACCAATGTTAAATTGGAAAACCTTAGGTGGTGTTAAGCCACTCCTACTCAGTATAATTACTCAAAAACCACCCGGTAAGTAAAACTCAACCCATGTTCAACACGCTGCCACTCAATGCGCTGCATGCGAAAGATTTAATGCATGGAAAGCAAATCCATGCACAGAGCCAGAGGTGCACGAACCTGCCAATTCGCCTAGCAGCGTAGGTGACAGATATTGACTGAAACTGGACCGTTGTTGTGACGGATAATCATTATTCGAAGAAGGAAAAGTATTCACCACATAAAGAAGATATATCATTTCAGGAAAGACATTTTAACGGAAAAATATTTCACGTACAGTTTATTTTTGGTTATTTCACAAACTATTCACTTATATTTCGGTAAGTTGTCCAGGACATTTGGCAGCGCTAACTCTTTTGGGACAGATCCCGGTGCACAATATCGGCTGCACGCAGCCAGGTCCAATAGGCTGAACCATAGCGCAGCAGGCTGTCACAGATACGCAGTGACAGATGATAGGGTTCGATTGTGGCGCAGTTCCCAAACGTTGGTATGGGAAACAACGACAATATGACAGATGAATGGGTTTCAATGCTTGTAGGTGACATTCTTGACGTTTTGTGCACCTCTGCACAGAGCAAATCCACGATTAGAGGGATAATGACCACCCTAGATATATAGTAATGCTCATCCTCTTGTCTCCTCTATTAATGGACATTCACGGATGGCAATTTACAAAATAATCACATTCGGGGTGGGGAGTGTATCGAACGATGTCAAAAGCTTAGCTTACGAGAGCAATGGAGGGATGACCGAAAAAACGCCAAGTTGAAACATGGAGATAATGATAGTCGCAGCCAAACATGAAGCTGGCTCAAACCCCGTTACCCGTCAGACATCGAAAACCGGCAAGGTAGGAATTGCCGAGCCCAGATAGATGGGGTCGCTTAGCTAGTTAACTAGTTAGTTGTTGGGATTTTAGGGGCGCGTTGACTGCAGTGGTCACGTCATGGTCATGGTCGTGGTCATGGTCGTGGTCGTGGTCATGGTCATGGTCGTGGTCGTGGTCGTGGTCAGCGCCCTAGTTGGGGGTACTTAGTCAGTTAGCTGTTGGAGTGTTAGGGGCACATCGGCTGCAGTAGTCATGTCATGATCATGGCAATCGGCCCAGTTGGGGGTGCTTAGTTAGTTAGTTGTTGAGGTTTTAGGAACACATCGACTGCAGTTGCCATGTCATGATCATGGTCATCGCCCTAATTGGGGATGCTTAGTCCGTTAATTGTTGGGGTTTTGGAGGCGCATTGCTTGCAGTGGTCATGTCATGGTCATGGTCATCGCCCTAATTGGTGACGCTTCATGCGCCCGGTAAACACCCAGTACAACAGCCGCAGCAGTCTGATGACGTCTCCAGGTAAACACCCAGTACAACAGCCGCAGCAGTCTGCTGACGTCTCCAGGTAAACACCCAGTACAACAGCCACAGCAGCCTGATGACGTCTCCAGGTAAACACCTAGTACAACAGCAGCAGCAGTCTGCTGCCGTCCCCAGGTAAACGACCGCTTCGTTAGTCTGTTGTCGCTCAGGCACGCTCTTGGTCGAATTCACAGAACTTCCCACGCCGTTCGCCAGCCAGATAAACACGCAGAACTCACACGCACATGTATTCCGTTGTACTGATGTCGAACGAGAACACCTTGCAGACGGCATGCGTTTCGGCTCACGTTTTCACCACAATTACACATGGAATTGAAAGAGTGGCAATGGGACCACGCCGCGTGGATGAGTCGACGAACAGCCGGTCCACCTGGACACATGACGTCACCGATGGTGATCCGGAGCCACGGGGGCACCGGTCACCTCTCCGGCCGCCTCCCAACCGCCACGACTGACCATACACTCGTGATTGGTTGGTGGCTCGCGCACCGTGACCGAAATGCAAAACAAGCTTGATGTCTGAACGAGGCGAAAGTTACGTACTTGTGCAACATGCTCAAATAACGACTGGAACGCAAATCTGCACCGTGATACCGCACGAATTAAGTCATGGTTCTTAAAGACGTGAAGCCAACGGCAAGTTGCGGTGTAGCCTGCCGAACGTAAATCGGTCTACATGAAAGGAAGATGTCAACGCAAACCACGTTCGCAAGACTCGTAACCCACGCACTAGCCGATTATGTTTACCCCCGCCCCAACCACTAAAAAAAAGCAGATGAAGACCGTCTATGCTGGTTTACGAGTCGCACTGCTGGTGACGAACTGAAACACAAACTTTAAGGTAAATAAAAGAATCCCTTCGCGCCTCGTCACTTCACCCCACATCTTCTTCTTCCCCGAGAGGAAAAAGCGTCCGCGTATTTTTCAACCGTCCAAAGCGATCGTGGGCGCCAGTGCACGAAAGCTAACCACCCAACGCAGCCCGATATCGTGGAGGTCACCCACCCAACGCAGCAAGATGTCGTGGAGGTCACCCACCCAACGCAGCCCCATGTTGTGGAGGTAAAACACACAACGCAGGAAGATGTGGAGGTCAACCACCCAACGCAGCCCGATGTGGTGGAGGCAACCACCCAACGCAGCAAGATGTCGTGGAGGTCAACCACACAACGCAGCAAGATGTCGTGGAGGCCCACCACCCAACGCAGCCCGGTGTCGTGGAGGTCAACCAACCAACGCAGCTCAACGCCCTGGAGGTCAACCACCCAACGCAATTTAACGCAGTGGACCGCAATCCAGCCACCCAACGCCGCCCCGCGCGGTGTGAAGCGGCCGCGAAATGTACCGAAACTCCGACACGTTGTCTTTGCTCCGCCACCACCCAGCGACACTAGTGACGCTGGGTGGCGTACGCTCCAAACAGAGGATTGGCCGGCGCCTGGCCGAGGCTGCTGGCCTGCGGCGAGTACCAGGGCTGCGGCTGGTGCTGCGGCTGTTGTTGTTGTTGCTGCAGCTGCTGCTGTTGCTGATGTTGCTGTTGCTGGCTGCCGGCGTCGATGCCCTTGAGCAGGTTCGGACCGCTAGTGATGAGCGAATCGAGCGATGGCGATGAGCGATGATGAGTGATGAGTGATGAGTGATCGCTGGTGATGAGCGATGGCGAGCTTGACGTTGTTGATGGCGCATCGCATATACGCATATATATATATATATATATATATATATATATATATATATATGTGTGTGTATACAGGGGCGGATCCAGCCAGCAAATGAAGAGGGGGCCAAATCGATGACGAGTCCGGGGACCGGGAAAGGGGGTCGTGTTGCGAATGGGCGACAAGGAGGCACTTTTCACTAAAAACAAACGACCTAATTACCTGTAATGGCCTGGCAGACAACAGTGGCCGCATCAGACCGGGAGTGATCTGCAACGTCACAAAATAATTTACTCGGCTTAAATACCGACATGCTTCACAGAACTCAATTCAAAATAAATATTTCACTTTTTATATCCGCTAAAGCAGGGGTCCCCAACCTGCGGCCCGCGGGCCGCATGCGGCCCCCGAGCCGATTTGTGCGCCCCGCGGTGCCATATTGAGTTTACATTACACTGCGGCCCGCGGCCTTTTTAGCGGTATTTAGCGCGGTATTTAGCGTCATTTTTGTGGGTGCGGCCCTCGGCCCCTCACGACTTCGGTTTTGTGGCCCTCCGCCCAAAAAGGTTGGAGACCCCTGCGCTAAAGAGACGACAACTAGGAAATGGCTGAACAATTCACTACAGATCGATAGCACGTACACCGAACCGTAGTCTCCTGGGAAGCAAACCTATAGGTACCCATACTCCCTTTTCAATCAAACATTAAGCTCGTAGTTACGAAGAAACTTACGCCGTAGGAGATCATATGCATGAGGCACGATTTACGAGCCATGGCATATGGCATACACATTGTGCTTACGAAATCGCCTGACAACCAAAACTACGATCAATACTCTATATTCAATCGAACATGAATCTCGTAATTCTGACGAAACTTACGCCCTACGCTCTACGAGGAATTGAGAAATTATGTTATATTTAATTGCATACATAGTGAGAAGGTGGGCTTGAATATGTAAGCCAGAGCAAAAGGGCTGCTCGTGAAATCGAAATTATGATATTTGGATGCTCTTGGCAAATCACACAAGATTTTACAATTTCATCTATAGCATGACACGGGATTTCATCTTTGTCCAAACTTTAGGTGTACGTAGGCTAGGTCAAGCACATCAATATGTTATTTTGAATGAGTTTTATGAAGACGTGTATCTGATTTGCAAAAATCCAATCCATGACGTACAGTGCATGTCTTATACGTTTATATGCAGGTTAATAGAGCACATACTGATCTCTATGTGACTGTAGCAGAGTCCGAAATGGTCTGGATTGCTTCTTTGTATACGAATCCGGACCAATCCATAGGATTGGATCGGCTTTGGATATGGTTTTTTACATACATCACCGATTATATTGACTTGCATTCCAAATTATAAATAGAATGGCAAGTATTCAATAGGTTTACACCGATTTAAAAACATGTTTTTACCATAAGAATCCTGGTTAAAATACAATGCTAGATTATATTATTATAATAACCTCAAGATGATACTTACCTCTCAGAAGGCTTCCTTTTAAAAAACTCTGTAACGACTTTTTGATGTCCACTTTTGAAATGTTCAGAACTTCTCTTCATGTTTTAAATTAGAGATCACCCTGCTGGACAGTGGCAGAATGGATTGAGTTAAACGATCTACAAAGCAATACATTGCCAATGCAATATAATTGGTAAAAATTATTCATTTTTGGGATCCGGACCCCCCCACGAAAATAATGGGTGCGCCCCTGCAGACTGCCATTAATTTTAACTTTGGAATATTAAGGATGCAGTGCAAATATTGTGGATGCAACTGTATTCCCAAAAAGAATAGAAAGTTACACCTATGATGTCACGTGCGGTGATCACCCAAATTCTTTCTTTTAGTAGCCTTGGATCACATCACCCCTTGCTCCCTCTATTGTTGTTCGAGCGAATAAATGCAACTACTTCCACAAGCTTTTTAGCACAAAGTGCAAATTGTTTCCCATCTGAGATGGTCTGAGGTCCAATATTCCTAGAAATTGGCCTATTTATCAAATCAGACAAATACAAAAGGTGGGGCCAAAAGGTTGTTGCCCCCCCCTTTCGCGACCAAAGGGGGGGCCATGGCCACGTTGCCCCCCCCCCCCCCCTGGATCCGCCCCTGTGTGTATATAGACTGAGGGGCCTTCTAAAATAGTGATCGAAATAACGAAGATTTTCAACAAAAAAAGTGCGGGGGAGGGGGCGGCGGGTAGGCACCTTCTTCAGATGTTCGTCCCAACCTGAAACAATTCCTGGCCACGCCACCGTCTCTAGGGGCAATTGTTGGCTACGGAAAGTTTCCATTTGGCTACAGAAGCTTCCAATTTATCAGCACAGCCCACCGTAGCGATACCTTCAGTGGCACAAAAAGTTTTCAGATATTTGTGGGGAAAGCATGGAACAATACAATTTGTTCAGGGGCATCCACAGATGTGGAAGTAATATTATGCAAGTCATATTACCAAACTACCTACCGCTCGCTCCCCAATTAGAGAAGATGAAGTCTATTTAATACACCGGATGGTTGATACAGCAGCACTTTCCCCAAAAGTATGAAGCCGGTTGCCATGGAAACCACATATGCTGCTACTGGCACCCTCTTCTCGCGGGAAAAACACGCTCAAGTCTTTTTGACCAGCGGCTGCGGAATGGTGACGATGCGGCACATTTTTGGAGCGAAAGTAAAATTTGAATGTCTGTGCTTCGCCATTAATTTCTAATTTGTCACCCACTTGCTAACGTTTTAGGTGTCGGCTACCATTACCATGTTCTCTCAGCTTTGCGACGTTCAAATGCTTGGATTGTTTTCCGCTACGCTGCACTCACAATACTGCATATCACGTTGCAGCCTGCGCCAGAACACCTGTGGATTAAATTGATACAGCCTGCATCAACTTAATCAGCCTATATCAACATCAGCCTGTATAAATGTGTTGTGCACCGGTAATGACATAAAATAACCACATATTTGCCTAATTTCATCCAGGTGCTTTAGTTCCAGTTGGCTTTCATTGTTTCAAGATAATCTTATTTAATATTTCTACGGGCATTTCTCGCCCTACGGAAAGGACTGAAACGAACGAAAATGTGCAGCTACGGATTGAAGGCTTGAGCATCCCATAAATGGCATAAACCATAAGCTATGGTCAGCCAGAACTCAAACCAGTATTATTCCTGTCAGAGTGAAATATACACCTCTCAGATGGCATCAATTAATGCCACCTATAGATAATGCATTTTATTTTACTTACATTGTATCAACTTACCCCACCGTCAGTAACAACTTACCATGATAACGCGGAAAGTTGATGACCCGGTAATTTCGCAATGTTTCCCTCTCTGGTAGGAATCTCAGAGGATGCCACGAAAAGAAGTATCGGGGATGACACCATAAGGTTCAGGCTTGGAGTAGGTGTAGCTATCTCTTTGCTACCTCTACAAGCTCATGAGTTATTTTAGTTTCGCCAGAATTGTATCAGCTAAACGCGGGATCCCCTACACCCACCAATGTGCTACGTAAACCGCAATTGAATTTTCTGGTGTTTATTTTGTCATGATGGACCTAAATACCCCATCCAAAAATCGCCACACCACAAGAGTAAACGCAGTTTCATATACTTTTGAAGGGGAAGTACCCCCTAAATGTTCACTTTGCCCCCCCATGATTTCAAAATTTAACACGGGATCCTATGGGGTGTGGCTCCCCCCCCCCCAATCGATTTGGGCCCACCCATTACCTTCATGCATTGTGATGCCACATCAATAATGTTCAGAAATCAACACCTGTGGATGAAAGCAACGACTTATTGTGTCAATGGATTCACAATGTTGACTAATGAGGCTGTCCACATGTCGATCAACATGCAAAAATCTCCTTGTTGGAATGTGGCGATGAATTAACTGTAATCGAAATGATTGTAACTTTGTTGAATTGGTGCAGGAGTACGGTATATTCAAACCCTTTGGCCAAAGTGTTGGGGCCTACCCTTGGTATTCCCACCTGGAGAAGGCCGTTGGGATACACGTGCACATTTGCAGCCGATTCCATTATTTTGGTATCATTTGCGTAATTAGCAAAACTTTTATCTGGCACGTAACCTCAGCGCATCTCACATTCACCAGGAACTATCGGCCGCTCCCTTGAATCCCTCATTATATTCCTCCACTGCACCAGTATGACACTGATACTTCCGAAACATTTCATAAAGATGGTTCTGCATGTAGGAAAGCTTTGCCGAAAGCTTTCGAAAATAAATATATCACCGTCTTTTTTCACGAGATCCTGGCATATTTTTTCCCGAAGCAGTACGTTTGTTTCTTAAATATTTGAGGGCTATTGACACTGATGCGAGGGTTAAGCAACAGCATTTCTCACGTTATTTGTGATGCCGTTACACGCTCATTCGGTTTGCTTAGTGCCCGATAATCCAGCGATAAATATCTGTAGAAAGGAGTCAATCTAAGCGATCCCAGGTCCAGCCGCGTGAAACGTGTCTTCAACAAATAACCTAGCTTGAATGGTAACCATCTTTGCTGCGCAATTTTCGAACATATGCTATTTTGTCGTAAGATATTTCTAACCGAGCTTATTCGAGGGCTGCTGTACAACAACGGTACCTGTATTGGTCCCAGACCTCCGTCTGTTGTATCTTGACATATTATATTGCTTGCCGCCTAAGGTGGCCGCCTCTCCTCCATACAAGCTTCATAATCAATCAATAGCTACGCATGGCACAGCATCAATCAGTTTTGCTATCGAGAGGTTGTTTGCAAGCGACCCGTCTTTTATGTCCAGGTGACGATGGCTTCACACGCAAATTATACTCATATCGCTGCTGATCATTTGACTCAGGCTGTAGAATTCGTAACCCGCCGCTGCGCTGAGCCGAATCCATAATATTTTAACTCTTTTGGACGTATCGCACATGTAGCATGTGTTCGATGTATCAAGCTACCAATCCACAACAGCTTGGACTGATGAGTGCTTAGCTCCAGACTTGACACATGCCCGAACTCTTTTAGGGGAGTAATTGTTTGTTATTTGGGTTTCAAGGGCGCATCGACTGTTCTGGTCATACAGCGCCCATAGCCAGTTTATTGATGAAAACTTGGCAGTAAAATCATGGCAAAAGTGTGTCATGCTGAGGTGTAACTCACTTTTTAGGGGAGTAATTAAGTGCACTAAAGATGCTTTCTTGTTCATGAACAGTGTACATAATCAGGACATAAGGTAATCTTCACTACGTTGTTCCCGACGTTAATGATGACCATAATCTCATTTGCTGACCGAACCTGTATTGTAACTACCAAACAGAAATATTAGAAAATCACGCAAACTGCTTCGTTGTACATAAGCGCCACCTTGATCCTTCGGAGAATGACGGAGAGGTCATCAATTCAAAATTAAAGTTAATCACAGCACTACAAGGTTAAGACAGTCCTTCTTCACCAACAGGGTAGTAGAACACTGGAACCAGCTGGCAGAAACCATTGTCAGTAGCAACACACTGAACATCTTTAAGAACAGCATAGACAATCATTATAAGAATAGGGGGCTTGTTTTTCTGTATTCCAGGGAGAGTTGATCAACACATTTGATGGACAACTGGTTCAGTGTACAGAGTGCAACCAAGAAGGGACCTTGTGGCTCATAGTTGCACTGATCTTTTATGTCTTTATGTCTTTATGCCTTTTGCAGCAGTCGCTCGCAACGTCGTCAGCACCACCTAGTGTCACTATTCAGAACTTAAGCTTGAAGCCGACACCGACGCCGTGGTTCCTGATAACGAGGAAGGGCTCCTTGAGGCTTCTCCCCTCAAGACCCCTCAGCTTGAGAGTGCCGTTGAGGGCTATCAGAGCCCCATGGAAGTTAAGGAGAGTCCCTAAGGTTAACGATGGTTGTGAGGAATACTGGGGGCCTGCGCCAGAGCTAGAAAGCTTTTAAAACCAGAAAGACTGTCAAGGACTGGGAAGTAACAATAAACAGCTAGAGAGGGTGATTGAAAAAATAGTCACTGGGCGCAAAACAGGACTGGACTGGGATGCCCAAGAGGCTTGGAATGGATCCCTATGAGAAGAACTGAGCCCCGTGATATACAAGGAAAGTCCATAAGGGCTAGTAATGAATGTAAGGAATGCTGAGAGCTAGTTTCAGAGCTAGACTGTCCTTGATAGCCCGAAAGGATGTCGGGGACCGGGGAGGGACCCTGAGAGCTAAAGCGGGCCGGACTGTGATGCTCCCCTGGGGCTTGGGAGGGACACTGAGGAATGCACAGAGCCACTTAAGAGCTAATGAGTGTTCCGAAAACTGGCGATGTTTGCTAGAAGTTGTGATGTTTGTCTCGGAGGTACAGGATACCCCGAAAGTTAGACAGGTTTGTCGAGGACTGGGAATGGCCCATGCGACATGGAGATGTCCTGTGAGAGCCAGAGAAGAATGAACTGGGATGTTCCTGAGCTTTGGGATGGAAACCTGAAGGATTGGAGCCTCCTGAGAGCGAAGCGAGTCCTTGAGAACTGGCGATGGGTACGAGGAATACTGAGGACCAGCCTCAGATATAAGGTATCCTTGAGAGACATAAATGCTGTTGAGAGCTGGGATGGTCGGCCACCGTCACCTCAGCGGCGGCGGTGGCGGCATCTGTGGCCACTGCCATCCCAACGGCCACAGCCGTCCTAGCGGTGGCGTTCGCCGGAGCGGCCACAGCCGACCCAGCGGTGACGCCTGCCCAAGCGGCCACAGCCTACCTAGAGGCGATGGCCGCCCAAGCGGTGACACTTGTCCCGACGGCCTGAACATAGTTTCCCCAGCAGCTACGGTCGCTCCATCGATGGTGAAAGAGACAGCCCAGCGATAGCTGTGATGACGGCCTATCCAGAGGTGCCAGTTGCTTAGCCTTGAATCGGGGTGACATGGGTTAAGGAAAAAGAAAGAACAAATGATTTGCACTATGCTGTGCTTTAGCCATAGTCGGTTAGGCACGTTGCTAGTCCTTCTCCTGTCCCCCAAGTCTTGCACTTATATTCCCCGCAAGCATTCGCGCATTATTTTGAGGTAGTAAGGTGCTGAGAATGCGCGAGAATCTGGGCCGAACCTGTATGAATATACTCCCGATCGAACTACATCCTAATGTAGCGAAGAACAGGGGGAAGCAATCGTGTGCACGGAGACGAGCAATCGTATTTTTACTCAAGGTAATAATATTTGTCTTCATTGAAGATGTGTTAATATTCCTGTATCTTACTTAACACGCGCCCTGGAGGGCCTCTGAAAATTACGTGCACTGGACGGGGGGGCGGATTCCGCCCCCCACTAAGATCTCAGCTCCTATTAAATCAGGAGAAACGAAATTCGCAGGGTGGATGGGAACGGTAGTGAGCTATATTGTGTGCAAATTTCATGACATTAGGTCAATATACCTTTAAGGTCAAATGAGGTCAAATTGGCAAAATTTTCTGCTTTTGCGTGGCTTGGCTTGTCATTGTTATGCATCGCCGTGATTGTGTTTAAATGCTCCAAAATGAGCATCAATGATGTTTTGGACATTACTAATGACGCAATGCAGATGCTAGACCCAACATTTGACCTTAGGTCACCTATATATTACCACTTTATCAGGTCAGTTACCTGTTCCAGTTACCAGAACCGGGCTGCCCGCCCGACTGCTCCGTCGGGCAGCTCGGAGCAATCGGCTTCGTGAAGAAAGGAGTGAAGTACATGAATAAAATATGGAAACGCAATGACAAACAGTACAAATGACAAACAGTAGTGCATTTATGACAACATTCCAGTTGATCAAGTTTGGTTTCATTAACCTGTCACGAACTTGACCTCACTTGACCTCGGTGAACTAACATGACCTTGAAACTATATAGCATATCAATATACATCAAACAAGTCGATAGTGTTGCCAAGAACACTTCCCTTTTGCGAGTATACGGGAAGCGCATCAGCGCCGATTTTTGTGGTCTGGCGCTATACTTTTTTTTACTTTAACGGCCCCTAACTTGAAAAATTTTCCATCGATCTCCATTTTTCTTGCTTTAAACGATGCGCCGTTCATTTCTAAGCAGCTACGCAAAATCGCGTATATCGACCGGTAAAATCTGCAGTTATTTGCGAAAAATCGGAGGGGTGGGCGGATTTCGCCCCCCCCTCCAGTGCGCGTGTTGATAGGTTTTCTTTTGCTAGTTGCTATCGACAGCTAAACGGTTCATTTTTTGTTTGGTCTTTGCTGAACTGTTGGACCTCGATTAGAGGTTTTGTATTAGCCATGCTGCCGCGGATATATATATATATATATATATATATATATATATATATATATATATGTATGGCCTTCAATCAGTTGACGATATAATGCTCTGTGATTTGTTGACTCGATGATATATAGCTGAGACTTCGTGCATACACTTTACCGGAAAGAGCTGAACATTGGAGGTGGTACCGGACCCTCACCCATGACCCGGCAGTCCCGTACTGACACAGCGCCGTCTCGGAGGGGGGGGGTTGTTAATCGCCCCCCCCTAAGGTTTTCCGCAGATAGTGGAAGAACGGCGTGCGCCATCAATTTGGCATGTTGTGTCAAAATTGTATGGTCAGGTCGTCTGGGGTCAACGAGTTAGTCAAGGTCAAGTGAGGTCACCTCCAAAAATGTTGAACCAGCCGTCACGCTTCAACGGATATATATTTTAATGAAACTTTCAGTGTTTGCTTATCTTTATGGACAAAACAAAACGCACCAGATGTTTTTTCTTCCGTTTTTGATAACTTATTAGTTTTGCACATTTGCCCATCAGAGCTAAAATCAAAAACAAAGATTCTGGCGAAAGTAGGCGTTTTTTTTTAGAGCAAGTTGACTTCGAACAACGTTTTTCGGTCCATCCATTATAAAAAGATAAATTGAAGAAAATTGACAACTCAAATTTGTGAAATTTCAAAAAGTAAAATGTTTGGGTGGGTAAAAAATGTAGGGCCATGGTCGATTTCGCCTTTTTTCATACCTCTTGTTTTTTCATATCTCCCCAAAATGAACTCCCCAGAGCCAAAAACATGATGTAAGTCGTGAAAACTTAGGCCCCCTAGTGACGTCACTTTTGGGGGGATACAATTTTAAGGGCTGTGTCTGGACCTACTCGTCGAGTGCTTTCCCATGACAGCTCTTTCGTTTTCGTGCGAAGCTTAGTTTGGAGATTAGAGTGGGAGTGTATCAACCCCCTCCCCCCCCCCCAAGACGGGGTGTCAGGATATGACCGGAAAGACGGGGAGGGTTAACCCTCGTCCATGATCCGTCAGTCCTGTATTGACCGTGTTGACCCACGCCCATGACCCGACGTGCCTGTATTGACACTGTGTTGACCTTGGCCCATGTCCCGGAGGTTCTGGACTGACCCTGACCCATGACTCGGCTGTCCTGTGCTGACCCATGTTCCCGTCCGGCAGCCATGCGCGTTCTGTT
This sequence comes from Ashinkailepas kermadecensis, assembly GCA_034440615.1. NCBI lineage: Eukaryota > Metazoa > Arthropoda > Thecostraca > Neolepadidae > Ashinkailepas > Ashinkailepas kermadecensis. Next base: position 107,355 of record JAOTOM010003782.1, on the reverse strand, counting down.
GGTGCTCGTTTTGTTCTGCATGCTGGCGGCGGCCCTGGCGGAGCCTCAGTTTCGCCGCAACAGCCGGCCCAACTATGGTGGTGCCGCGGCCAGGGCTGCGCAGCAGGCCGCCGGCAGCAGGTACGGCTTGGGTGGCAGCTGGACACCCAAAGCGGGTGGGGTGCGCGTGTGGCAGTCCCGCAATGGCCGAGCCGGCATTGGTCTCGGAGTCAGCTCTGATGGCCGTGTAGGAACCACGGCGTCGATGTCGGCTTCAACTATAAGTTCTGAATAGTGCCACTAAGTGGTGCTAATGACGTTGCCAGCGACGGCCGCGGAAGGCATTCTCCGAAGCGGTGCAAGATGATGCTTATGAAGAATGAGACCGCTTGCGTGATTTCTAAAGACGAGACGCGGTTCATAGTTTGTGTTGGCTGACGCGGTTTGCGACGACCTGTGGCGCGGCGTCGACGTCCGAACCGTTCATGACACCAGAGATGCGACGTACCTGACCGCGGGTTTTCACGGCCGTTAACATCTAGCTCGGAGAAAGTCGCCGACTATGTGCACGTCCACAACTTGCCCGTTGGCGAATTATTAGCCCACTGACCATCATGGCGAGTAATCAGTGTTGCGAACACTGCTGAGGTGGAGAAATGGTTGTGCTTATGCACCCTGTTCGGATCGACACTTGTACTGTCCAGGGGGAGTTGACAATTCGGCACCGGGGTATGACAATTCTTTGGGTCACACCACTGGTCCATAAGGTGCAACATGTCAACAAAGAATCCACTGCCATGTAACATCACACCAGGTACCAGTTACGGGTCTGTTGGCCTCAATCATCGCATTGTACGAGCGGTTCACACGTCGTCAAGGCCGGCTGGGGGACGGGGGATGCCGATAGAACTTCGATCTGAACCAATGCAGCTAATCACTGTTGTTGTGCAATCGTCAAATAGGTTATTGAGTTTTGAACACTAGCAGCCTGCGACATTGCGTTATAATTTTTATTTTTACATGTCACAAGTCGCTGCAAATCATGTCCCTGCAAACAGTGGTAACCCATACGAAGAATGTTTTTTTCGGTCTCCAATTTACCAAGTATTATATTCGGTAGAATGTTTCTAATGAAGTGCTACCCACCAAGCGACAATATTCAACAGAACTGTATACCAAGCCAATGGCCGCACCAGTCATTCTGCCATACAAAGTATGTGCTATACTCACAGCTCCTGCGGGCAAAGCGCAAAGGCTCCAATATAATGGCTGAGAAGCGTGGAATGACAAAGAGAGCAAATCTGTTCAGGGATAATGACTATTCAGATAACATCAACACGAGGGCAATATTTCAAGTACAATACAGCACCAGCCATGCTCGAAGAGGCCAACACTTTGACAGTGACAAAGCTACCTACATCAGCCTTCAAAACATTGATGACGAACTAGCACACACGATACACTTGGCTATCAGATCGTCCAAACTGCCCATTAAGATAGCCTGGAAAAGAGGGGAAAACCCTGTCACAAATGGTGACGCGCTCTGCTCTCCATCCCTCACCTTGCCCACGAGGAAACAGACAATGCTTCGCGTGCTCTGCCGGTGTGAAGGGAAAATGCCACATAAAGAATGCGGTTATCAAATCACATGCCAAGCCTGCGCCGATCCTAAATCCTGTTACATACCAGAAACCAAAATAATTGTCCGCGATCGACACAATGAACATTTAAAAGACGCGAAGAATCGAACACCACACACTCCTTTTGGTGAACATATGAAGCAGCACCACAACACAGACGACATCCACATCGGGTCACTGCAACTGGTGGTCCTCTGCACCTGCAAAGACGAGGCAGACCTGAAAATAACCGAATATATTGAGATCAGGAGCCATAAGCCACGTCTGAACATTATGACTACTTCTTGGAAGCTCACGAGTCCCACTCCGTACTGTGATTATCATTAGCTGTGTTGGCACTGTGGTGCTGCTGGTGTGCTGTTAGAACTGCTATTGTTGAATGGAAGGCAGTTCGAAATTAATGTACGATGGCCTGTAACGGTGTTAGATTTATAACATGAAGGTAATAATAATTATTTATTACAATGCCCGACGTGTCGGTGTCACACCTTCAAGGGCAAGCAAAGAGTGAACTAGTTTTGCATTCAGAATGGGTATAATGTACGACATCAAACGACTTTTTTGTTAAATACAGAAAGCACCAGAGGGGAAGTACAAAAAAGTACTTGTACTATTGGCGGCGAATTAAACTAGACAGACTGGGAAACTTGCCCATGTCTTACCTCCATGCGTGTACTGTACCGCATCACAGCTATGTATGTGTTCAGACTACCTACCAGGCGGAGCATTTCACTCGGTGAGGCTTTGGCTGGTTAGCTGACATTCATCGTTGTCACAGACCTTCACCTTAGAGTCCTGTATTCACACTCTCGCATGACACGACACGCCGCCGAGCCACCCCCGGCGGCCCGGGTCACGTGACCGGGTCACGTGACAGGCCCGGCGGCGGCCCAACAGCAGACACCAAAGTCTGACACTTTCCTCTCTCATCCAAATTGCGAGGGTAATCGCAATTGAACACAAAACACGGGTTTCAGCTCAGTATATACACCGCGTTTGAAGCAAATAACGCTGAACGGCTACCCTGACCCCACCTATGTCGCCGTACCAAGTAAGTACCATGTATCTTCTGTACAAACGTCAAGTCTGGCACTGAACAAGTGATACCCGCGGCCGCAATGCGCAACAATACTCGCACCTTGCACTGAAAACGTGAAACGTGTCACACAATTACACATCACGATCGCGCACAACTTTTACATTTTACAAATGGGTGCGTCGAAGTTTTCCACCTTTTTCAACAAAATCTAAGTGCCGTCGACCTCGTAGGGCGACTACAACATAAGGTCCTATCCAAGGATAATCCAACTTGGATCGAGCGGAAAAGTTCCTGTACAACAACCTGTCACCGACTTTGATCGCTGGCTCTGCAACTCTGTGCCGCCTGTCATACTGCTGTTTGTATCGGCCAGCGCTCTGGCGCGCTGCTGCTGCGCCTGTTGAAACACATTGGACAGGGGACGGAGCTTCTCGTGAACATAATCGTGTGAGTATTGGTTCCTGGGGCAGCTGCTAGTTTCGACAATGGGGTGTGGGGGTAGCGGAGAAAATAAATGAAGAATGGAGAAAAACCGGTCGAATCGGATACTTCATTGTTCAGCGAGAAAACTATACCGGGTAGCTTCTGCACCCAGTCAGTGCCCCCTGGAGTCTGACATCGCCCGTAGGCGACGTTTAATGTCAAAGTGTTTTCTTTCGACCTTGCCGACGGCTTTGTGGTGATACCCCACGCTCGCCCGCGTCTGAACACCGAAATGCTCGCAAAGCGCCGTGACCTGGGCATTTTTCACGAGGTTTGAGCCCGCATCGCTCTCGAGGTTTTCTGGGGCACCATAGGTCAAAAAGTGGGCGCTTAACACTTCGACGACTTCTTCTGCGTTACCTGTGTCAAGCGGGTAGCAAGACAGAAACCCTGAAAATTTGTCAACACACGTAAGCACCAGTGACCTATTCGTCACCTGACTTCTTGGCATATTTACAATGTCAATTACGAGTGTCTCGTTAGGCCAGTTTGCCGGCTGAGGCAGCAGGGGAGCATTGCGGATACGAGTACTTTTTCTCTGTTCGCATCTTTCGCAGGTATGGACGTAGTCTTCGCATCCTGCCTTTATGCCCGGGTACCAAGCGTGCCGACTGATCAGCTCGTACATTTTCTCAGGGCCACCATGGGCGTGGTGTGTGGTGCCGTGGTGAGCATGAAACAGCTCATATCGTTTTGCCAAGGGCCAGACCATCTGCTCGGGGCCCGCCGACCCTGCCGGCGTTCGGCGCACAATCCCGTCTCTTAGTTTGAAATGTTCCGACGGCTCACGTCTCAGACAGGGAGGGGCGAAACGTGGCCACTTTCCATGATTCAAGCGATGTGCTATGGCTCTACAATTCCTGTCGTGCCGCTGGTACCAGCGCAGGGTATCTGGCTTGAGAGGAACCAGTGAAACAGCGGAAACCTCCCGAGCCCCCTCGCTAGCGACTTCACAACCGTTAGACTTCGGTGTCGAATTTGTACGTACAGATTCCGGGTACAAATCCGTCCCCCGTACCGGGGTAGCATCGGCGCGTCGGCCGTGCGTCGTCCGTGCCCTGTCCGTGCACTGTTGCTGAGTTTCGCCACCAGGGTCAGGGGCAGCGCGGCCGTCCGCACGCTCTGTAGTCGGCGGATCCGACTGACCCGCGCCCGGTCTCACCGGTCCGCTGTCGCCGGACGTGTCAGGGACTGTCTCCTGTCCCCGTGCCGTATCACAACCATGTGATGGTTCGTCGGCCGACCGGGCCGCATCGCTGATCTCCTGTTCCTGGTCCGTGTGTATGCGAGACAGCGTATCTACGTGCTGCATTTGGCTAGCCTTTCGGTGCTCGGTATTATTCCTGAACTGGCTGATGAAGGCTCGCCATCTCACCAGCCTCGGGTTCATCTGATCGCGATTCTGTAGGATTTGCAATGCGCTTCTACAGTCACAGACCCACGTGAATTCCACATCGGCTAGGTACATGTAGAATTTCTTCAGGCCTTGTAAGAAGCTGTACAGCTCCAGTTCATAGATCGTCCATTTGCGCTGCGCCTTACTGTATCTGTTGCCGCTGTAGGCTATGACACGCTCAGCACCGTCCTGTATCTGACTCAAAATTTGACCGCCCCCACTGCTGCTACTGTCAGTGTAGAGGATGAACGGGCAGTCTCGGCGTCGATAGCTCAGCACCCGGCTGCTGATCACCTCCGCCTTCAGAGCGGCGAAACTGGCGTCCAGGTCGTCGCTCCAGTAGTACTTCTCTGAGTTGCAGAGTCTGACCAGAGGCTCTGCGACGGTGCTGAAGGAGGGGATGAACTTTCGGTACCAGGAGAAAAACCCTAGGATCCTTTTAGCCTCCCGGATGGTTCTGGGCGGGGACAGGTTTTCCACAATTTCGATACGGTCGGTATCTATTGTAACGGCATCAGGGGTGATGCGGTGGCCGAGGTACGTTAGCTCGGTTTGGAAGAGCTTGCATTTACTAGGTGAAACCTTTATCCCCGCTTCACTCAGCCTCTGGAACACCGTGTGGAGAAGCTAGAAGTGCTCATCAGCACTGTCCGATACACATAGGATGTCGTCGGCGTATACTCGCACTTGCGGGAGGTCGCCAAGTATTTCTCTCATGGCCACATGGAGAAAATACGATGACTGCGAGCATCCCATGGGCATACGGGCGGGGTAGTATGTTTTTCCGAGCGTGTGGAAAGCACATATCTTGCTCGATTCCTTAGTTAGACGCAGGTTCCAAAATGCATGTTTGATATCCAGCGAGGACGCAACCTTCCACACGCCCAGGAAGAAAATAAAGTCGTCTATGCTGGGGAACACAAATGCTTTCGGTAACAGCAACTTGTTCAGTGCGCGCATGTCCTGGGTGATTCTAAATTCGCCGGATTCCTTAGCCAAGAGAATCAAAGGCGAATTCCACGGCGAGGGAGGGCCTTCCTCGACGACGCCACAGCTCTGCAAATCGTCCAGCTGCGCCTGCAGTTGAGGTTCACGCGCCCAGGGGATCGGGTAGGGCCTGGTGAACACTGGTCGCGCTCCTGGCTGCAGCTCGAGATCGACTGCTTCGCCGCGGTACATACCGACATCCGCGTAACCTCGCGAAAACGCCTCAGGGAAAGAGGCGATTAGGTCAGCCAGCTTGTCCCGCTGTGGGCCAGAGATAGCCTCCCCCACCTCGAAACTGGCAAGAGTCTCGTCAGTCGTCAGGCCAACAAATTTACCGTCGTCAGCTGACACGGCGTTTACCTGGGCCTTTGCGTCACAGGGCCCGCCTGGACTGGGGTTGGGTTTATACGGCTGAATGTTCTCAACGCGTTCGACGTACCCTATCACGCTGCGCCTATGCAGCGTCACGGTGCGATCAGAACGATTACGCACGTACAGCGGAATCTCCGTCTCCGAGAAAGGTTTCAACAGAGAATCGCAAATCTCTAGATTATTGGAACGCTGGCCGATCAACAAATATTCCGATTCGCATGAAAGTTCCTGATCAACCTTTATAGCCAGGCAAACAGCCGTATTTGGCGGGACAGAGACAGGTTTTTTTATTCTCAGCTTTAGCTTAACCTCGTGCGTCGGAAAACAATCAATCACGGCCTTGTGTGCCGATAAAAAGTCCCATCCCAAGACAGCATCATGAATCAAATCTTCTACAACGACAAACTCACTTTCAAGTTCCCAGTGATCTTCCCCGGACAACGCAACCTTAAGTTTACACGTGCCCAGAGCTTTCAAAGCATGCCCAGAGGCGGAAACAAGACGGGCAGGCGGCTTCAATGGCGAGTTCGGAGTAATGATGCCAAAGACACGGCTGTCTATCATACTCAGTTGGCTACCACTGTCTATTAAGGCATCACTTACCGCAAATCCATTGACTGCAACCCGAGCTATGGGAAGGTTCACCAACCTTCCGCCAGCCTTCCCCCTTTGTCCGTTTGGGCAGTGCCTTTTGAGGTGGCCCAAGCCGCGACAAGCCCAGCACTGGATGGCCTGCCGTCCACTCGTCTGCCGGTCCGGACTGCGCGATTGGCCGCGGTCGGCTGTTCTCAGCTCAGGCCGGCCGGCCGTGCCCGCATCGCTCTCCCGCGCCCGTGCCGGCACCGGTGAGCCGCCACGCTGCTCCCGGCCTCTGCTGGCCTCCCATGCTCTACCCCCAGCATGAGCCGCGCCGGCAGCGCCACTCCGCGGCGCAGCCGGAGAACTACGGCGCCAGCGCTCCCGTCCTGCGCCGGCCGCTGTGCCCGCGGCGCTGGTGCAGTCTCCGTCCGTGGCACGGCGCCACGGAGGAGATGAAGATCTCCGTGGCTTTCGGATGGGGTGTGGAGACTCAGCAGAGATCCCAGCATACTCTGCCCAGGTGACTGTGTGCTCACGTTCGTTGACGGATGACGCTGTGCCGCAGAGTTCGGCCAGTTGTTCCTCCCGAGTTAACTCCTTGACTGCAGACTCGAAAGTAGACGCCCCTTGGCGCGAAAGGAGACGCTTTTCCTCCGCCGATAAGCCGACCAAGAAGTGCCGGTAGAGAGCCGCTTGGTGTGATGGATGACAAATCTTCTTGACGCCCTCCTTGGCATCAAAAAATTCGGGGCAGGCTTGGGGCACTAGGTTCTTGATGAGAAGTGAGTAGTCCAGTACAGACATGTCGCCTTTCCTTACTGTTGATAGTTGATTAGCGGCCAATTCCGGTTGCTCGGACCCGAATGCTGTGCGGAGCAACGCAGCTACATTACTCTCATCATCGGCATTTTCGACGAGTTCAAGGGCCAGCCCACGGCATCTCGTCAGCATAATGCCATTGAGTTTATCGGTCGAAATGCCACCCAGCTCCGCCAAACGCTGACACCGCTTCATAAATAACTCAGGCGAGCTCGAGCCGTCAAAAATCGGGAAGTCGGACAACGAAACGCTCAATGAGGCCATATTCACGCACGCAATTATACTTCAGGTCTTAAAAGTAGAAAACCGTCGCGAACAATAGAACACAGGGAATGTTAACCCTCACAAACCACGGGGTTTCGTACCGACCGCTGCCACCATGTCACAGACCTTCACCTTCGAGTCCTGTATTCACACTCTCGCATGACACGACACGCCGACGAGCCACCCCCGGCGGCCCGGGTCACGTGACCGGGTCACGTGACAGGCCCGGCGGCGGCCCAACAACAGACACCAAAGTCTGTCTGACAGGTGAAGGTCTGTGACAATCGTGGAGCAAGCAACTTTGGACCATATGAGAGGTGGGGCCGTCTATGTGCGTAACACCAGCGGTGAATGCGTTATGCACGTTTGTTCCCCAGCCCGTCACGTTTTCTCCATACTCAGCCTCAGGCTGTACACTGCCAGCCAGCAGAATAACTGGGCCGGTTTTTGGGTCGGGTGGAACGCCTGGGTTGCCATGACCTGGTTGGGTTGTAACAGAGACGCGAAGGAGCAGAAGGCTCTAAGTTGCACTTTTAGTCGTCTGAGCGGCAATTTAGCACACAATTCGTACACAATTCGAAAAGAGGACATTTAAAATGGAACATGGAACTTTGTTGTAGAATATGGGGTGGTGGAGATGCTTTTTACGGGATTGAAATATTGGCGGCGGAGTAGGGATGGGCTCGCAATAAGCTTTCGTCGCACGTCCGAATTCTAGGACTGGTCAGTGCGCCTGTACCATTCTGTATAAATCATGCTCTCCGAATATCAAAAAGGAAAATTAGTCTGCTTGATAGAGCAAGGGTTTTCCCTGAGTGCGGTGGCGCGGGAGTTAGCTGTATCGAGAGAAACAGTGAGGCTGTGGTGGAAGCGCTATCAAGAAGAAGGAGAAGATGGCTTACGCCCCAGAACAGGATTGCGCGGCCGGAAGCGTGTGACAACGGCAGCCCAGGACCATGCGATGGTGACGGTATGTTCAATGAATAGGTAGATAATGCATGCTTGTATGGTAAAAATGTTACCAAAAAACATAGAAGGCACGACTTGAATATTTGAGGATCCGACAGATTAGAGCAGTGTGAGTGCAGAACTGGAAAAGTGTTTGGTCTGTCATCCACGGTGTGTACAGATAATTGGTCACATTTGTCATTCATATGTATCGGGATGGATTAGTGATGCCCATGTATAGACACAGTATATATATTTAAAAATAAAGTAGTTTTTGGTGTGATCATATTTGTAGACAGGGATAAACTGGCCCACTGGTTTTCGGCACGTCACATTCTCTCTCTCTCTCTCTCTCTCTCTCTCTCTCTCTCTCTCTCTCTCTCTCTCTCTCTCTCTCTCTCTCTCTCTCTCTCTCTCTCTCGCTCTCTCGCTCTCTCTCGCTCTCTCGCTCTCTCTCCTCTCTCGCTCTCTCGCTCTCTCTCGTCATATTATGTATGTATATATATGTATATATATATATATATATATAGGACCTTCGGCATGAATGGCACAATCACTTTCCAGCGCTATTTACTTGAAAATTAGATTGCATGCGTAGTTGATGGCCAATTATATATATTGTTGTAAAAGCTTGCTGTTGGCATCAAAACGTCCCGGAAGTCTATGTCGGAGAATGGGTTGGCATAAACCCACGGATCCCAGGTTTCTTAAATGTAGAAACATATTAGACTTGGCATATAAGGAAAAGTACCTTATCAAAGAGGCATAAAAGCACGGAAATAAATCAGAAGCGTATCAATGTTGTACTTTCCTTTTGCCGGGGCAAGGGCCGTCGTTGCTGTTTTTGCAACGGGGATGAACCTATTTGTTAGGTGGTGGGACAGCCATCTACAAAACACTGGATTGTATGGCTCATTGAATTCTTCACCGGTGCTGGCTCTTCTTTCGCTAAGGCACAAAAGAAAAGATAGGAATATTTATATGATAAATTACATTGCTAATCATTTGGCAATAAATGCCTTTGCAATCTCGACTGGGTGCTTATATATATTTCTACCGTTGGCGCTGCCAGGCCAAGACGATTGAGGGAGTGGTAAGACCCCTAGGTTCATTACTTCTATGCAACATCCATAGACGTGATGCTAAATTACACCATTTTTGAGGGTATCTTCAACCCCAATAGTGTCTGAGCCCGTGTTGGTGATCCATTCTCTGCGAGTTCAGAGCCTATCTGTCTTGTGGCTGCGTAGCTGACAAGGTTGCTTGGTGTGGAACTCTGAAGCATGACTGTAGATGTAAACCGGTTTCGAATTTCTGGCAGACAGGTGACAGGTACAGCGATAGCCTTGTGCAGCTACTGGTTGCTGTCTGGCAGCCACGATTCCCGGTCAGGTGTCCATGCAATCGTAGTCTCCCGCACGTTTTGCTAACTTCCAGTTCCTCTTAGGGCTTCATAAGGAGTTCACCCGCGGTTTTCATACGGAGATGCATGTTTTTTTTAGGGACTCCTGGTAAAATTTTCCCGCTTAGCTATAATTGGATCACTAACCACAATGTATGAATAATTGACTTTGTATTGATATGCTTGTTTTATGTGTCCTGCTTTGTATTGCTTTTAACTGTGTTCCGTGGTTCCTAACTTTAGAAATAATTTAAAGGTTATTCTACTTACACGGCGGCTCACAATCAGGTTTCTGGCCTACGCAGTCCCGGGCAAGCGGCTGTCAATGGCTCTTCTCTTTTCATCAACGAGGCCTCTATTACCTTGTAAAGGCTTCCTGTAACTTTAAGATGGTCCCTGATTCCAGACCGGCTTTTGTTGGTGTCAGACGCACCCTATGTAACTGCCTCTCGGTCTCTTTGTAACTGATATGTGTCCCGCAGGCCAAGGTGTACAGATTATAATCCGTACAGTAATCAATCACAAACTGTCGGTGCAGTATATATAATTATCTATGCTTACGCCTATGAGCAAGTTGTAAAATACAGTAATACAAATGAAACGAAAATACAAGCGAGTGGGATCATAGAACAAGCTCCACCTGGTTTGCAAACAGTTCTCCAAGACAAAAGCGTCCGAACAATAATATGGAAATGGCCAGAGTGATACCCTTCCTCCTCAAACTGAAAACACCAAAACTATGGAGAGGGCTCGTATCCTAGTGCCCAAATATGTCGCCAAGGGTCTAGCATAGGGGGACGACGATAATGTTTTTGGTTTATTTTTGTCATGCAGCGCAATAGGTATGATCTTAAATGTCAACAGGTTTGGGGGACGCACCCCCTATCCCCCGCGATAGCAACGGCGATGCTTGGACCCCCACCCATGTGCGTACTTTTGGGCCTTGTGCCCAGACAGCGGATAGCAGTTTCCATGTATTCACTTCACCTGCCACTAAAGTAACTGCGAGATCAATTTCCTGCAGAATATGGTAGGATTAGTAAAGCTTCCTGGAGCTATCCGCGCGCAATGACCTCTATGGAAGCATATCGTCGTGAATGTATCATATTTTGTGGTTGGACCTATCGATCTGAAACCAAAAACAACTTCAGTGAACGAACAATAATATTACAAAGCGTACGTTTACAATGCATTATCCCTCATTAACAACGTGGCCATTTATTCCGCGCCACGGTGCCCGGAAAATTCCCACTTTGCGAATCGCCTAATCTCCACGTGATGTAACATTTAACAATTACTTTAACACGCGCACTGGAGGGGGGGGGGGCGAAATCCGCCCACCCCTCCGGTTTTTCGCAAATAACTACAGATTTTACCGGTCGATATACGCGATTTTCGGTGTACCTGCTTAGAAATGAACGGCGCGTCGTTTAAAGCAAGAAAAATGGAAATCGACCGAATTTTTTTTTAAAGTTAGGGGCCGCTAAAGTAAAAAAATGTTATAGCGCCAGACCAAAAAAATCGGCGCTGATGCGCTTCCAGTATACTGACAAAAGGTAAGTGTTCTAGGCAACACTAGCGATTTGTTGGATGCATATTGATATGCTGTATAGTTTCAAGGTCATGTTAGGTCACCAAGGTCAAGTCAGGTCAAGTTCATGACAGGTTAATGGAACCAAACTTGATCAACTGGAATGTTCCCATAAATGCACTACTGATTGTCATTTGTACTGTTTGTCATTGCGTTTCCATACTTTATTCATGTACTTTACTCCCTTCTTCACGAAGCCGATTGCTCCGAGCTGCCCGACGGAGCAGTCGGGCGGGCGGCCGGTTCCGGTAACTGGAACAGGTAACTGACCTGATAAAGTGGTGCTATATAGGTGACCTGAGGTCAAATGTTGGGTCTAGCATCTGCATTGCATCATTAGTAATGTCCAAAACATCATTGATGCCCATTTTTGAACATTTAAACACGATCACAGCGATCCATAACGATGACAAGGCAAGCCACGCAAAACCGGAAAATTTTGCCAATCTGACCTCATTTGACCTTGAAGATATTGACCTAAGGTCACGAAAATGGCACACAATAGAGTTCACTACCGTGCCCATCCACCCTGCAAATTTCGTTCCTCCAGCTTCACTAGGAGCCGAGATCTTAGGGGGGGGGGCGGAATCCGCCCCCTCCAGTGCGCGTAATTCTCAGAGGCCCTCCAGGGCGCGTGTTAAAGCCCCAAACTTCGTTCATCGAATCAACATTAGACTGCTGGTTTCCAAGAGAACCCTAAGAACTTTGGAAACGCTTTCTATGCCTTCCTATACCCTTAATTGTGACCACGAATGGATTCAAAGTTGGTGTTCAAAAGGTTCACCGATGCAGCGTAATAATTGCGACCAGGAGTGGATCCAAGAACGTTCATCAGAGTGGGAGGAACATGTGTCCGAAGGGGTGCCACTTTGTCTTCCGAGGGGCGCCGCTGACAAAAAAAATCGAAGGGCACTCGAACGCTCCCAGAGCCTCTTTTATCCAAGATCTGGGGTGGGTTTATTCTGGATTTAAAGTGAGTCACATGGCTACCGGGGTGGGGATCGTGGGGAGGGGAAGCTGACCACAGCTTGGATCTTTTAGAGTAGTTCTACAGCATGTTATGAAAAGAATGTCAAGTGGCTCCTGATCTCCCTGCGCTCTGAGATAGATCATTCGTACTCCTTGCATTTGACAGCTTCATGAGCCGACAGGCAGGAAAAGCCACTTGTGTCTGGACGTCGTCTGCTTTAACGAGTTTGCATCAATTCGTCTAAGTATTTACTTTTCAATTGAGCAGTTCCGTTTAAGCAGCATTGAGTGCCAGGAGACCGCCACCATGCGATCTTCATATTCAGGTTGATCGATGGCAATTCCAATGATCATAATCTGGTGTTCAGTTTTTAACCAAGCCAAGGTGACGTAGACCCTTCCCCTCTCTGTCTCCAGTCCGTCGGTCGCTGGCTACCGATGCCGGCTTTACCCGCCTCTCCGGTCAGATCATCACTGTTCTGCCTAACTCCCCGTTTCTGGGAGGTGGGTTAAAGACCCCACTCTAACATCCAACCTAAATGGTGCGTGAAGGCGTATCGTGTATGAGTGGAAACCGCTCGACAATTGGTGCCCGAAAATGGCCTCCTTTTATTTTGAAATAATTTCAGTCTAAAGATGGCGGTTTCACAGAAAACAATTGATTTTTCAAAAACATTTCATATCCCCATTTCTGGTAAAGGCACAGCGTTAAAACACACGCCATTTGATAGCTGATTACACAGCTGATATAAAAAAATAGTCAGATTGGTCCATCGTGAGCGAATATTGGCAGTGACCTTACATCAATGACTTGATCTGAAGCACAAAAACATAAGTGTTACAAGCACTGACAAATTGCAGTCATGTGGTAAACTTCATTTCAATATCCTTTCACGTGTATGAGCCGTAATGAACAAAAATCTTAAAACCTACCATAGAACAATGACCTAGGATGACCATAACCTAAACTATGATGCATAATTCTGGTTCAATTGGGTAATGTAGTACATGCAATGCGCATTTGATAATACTTAGTCCATGAAGACTCGAAATAAACCATAAAAATGCGAGTGTCTAAATAGGTTTTTTTCCACTTAGTGCACTTTATCTTGACATGTTAGTTAGTTAGTTATTGGAGTTTAGGGGCGCATCGACTGCGTCGGTCATTCAGCGCCCTATCTTGACATGGCCTTAGGTCACTTGACGGAGGTCAATCAAGTCGGATTAGGAAGTTCTCCTCATATTCTTGCTTGCATGCCATGGGAAAGCGCTGTTTCAAGAACATGCATCTCACAAAAATATGGAAAATTTGTCCAAAATTAGCCATGACTAACCCGACCTCGAATAGACTCCAAGATATGCGTTTCGTAAGCACTGACAAATGGTGTTCTTCGTTTGTCCTGAGCTAGGTCAATATCCTGACATGACCTGAGTTTGAAACTTTCACATCAGATGCCAAGAAAGACGAAGGAAATGTACTCAAATGTCACGGCGATGCGCTACGATATTTTCTCTATCGCAAGAAACCTTTGGAGGGGGTGTGTCAACCTACGAGATAGGACGGGTTAAGATTATACATGCATTTGCCAGTTCCACAGAGAGCCACAGAAGCTGAGACTCATGACTTCGCCATGGATTCTAAATATTGCATTCACATCTGACATCTACTGTCTTCCATTTGTTCTCGAACGATGAAATGCTATTCCCAACGCTTGCATTATTTCTTACAGCTGGCCAAAAGTCGGCCGTTCACCCGGTTGTGCGACCTGGCTGTAGCTGCCGGTAGCGGTGCATCAAGCACGACTGTGCGGAGGCGTTTGAAGGCTGCCGGACTATCCACCAGGGTGGCTGCCAAGCAGACAGCCTTCACTGATCACCACCGGGCAGCGAGGATGTTATACGCCCAAGAAGCGTTGACAGTGCCTCAAGAGGACTGGGCAAGAACACAATTTTCTGACTAAAAAACCTTCAGATCAGACATGTCCGGCAGAATATATGTGCGCAGGTAAGCAGATATGAAACAAGCCCGTATGCTATAAATACCAGGGCTGTTACCCTCTTACCCTGATTGGTAATATTGGCCGATCATTTGCCGGCCACTTGCCATTTCGAAGACGCAAAATGTTCCCATCGGGGAAAAGGCGGACACACATTCAAGTTCCATCCCCTAGATGAATGCCCTGAACGCTCTTATACAGATATATTGTTGCCGTGTGGCACAGTGGATGGAAGTCAGCTTGAAGCTATTGTCACTTTTGTAGAGGACTGGTAGAGGACATGCGTGCCATGTGAAAAGTGTGTGGGAGAGGGTGAAATGTGACTAATTTATGCTGCTATATTTAAGGCATACCATTTAGATGAGTGTTGATTTCGATTCATGAGAACCATGTGTGTTGTGCTATGTATTTTTTTGTAAGACCCCACCATCCATCATGTTGCGATTAATTCCCAATTACTTTCAAGATTTCGAGTGAGTTCCCCAGACATACTGAAACACGACTGAATATAGAAAACAATTTCTGTATGTTGTTCTATGCAATGATCCAATATCGTATTTCAGAAACCCTATATGGCGGGTTTCCTGCCTTACCCACGGTTTAGCATCCATGATCTGAAATTCCAGGCTGATGTATGTCACCACTGCAGTTATAGAATGCTGCCTACCTTCACCTCGCAAACCTGATCAAGAACTTTGTCGGAGTTATGTCAAGCGGGCAGAATTCTCGTGTCTCCCTATTTTCCTGGAAATATACTCTCATCACGTTTAACATTTCAAAGTCCACTCCTTCATTAAACATCATAATTAGAGGTCGTCTGTCCTTAAAAGTATTATTTTTGCAGGCCAACTGGGACCCGGTTCGCTGAACCACATCTGGTCCCAAAACATACCCAAGGGCACGTGACGGTGCACGTCTGGGGCTGGATGGATGGATCCGGGAATGGTGTTTTGCATCGAATCGAGGGGAGGCAGACCGGCCAGTCATACAGCGAGATGCTTGGACAGGTAGGAATACACAATGGCGACGCAATCCCTTGCAACGACACAATCAAAATATGCTGAAAATAACTTTCATACACTGCAGACTATCTACTGCTTATTGGTCAGAATTTGATTAGGTCAGTTCAGAACGAACTAATCAGACCGATCAGGTGGTGTGCCTGCCTGGGTGTTTTCCAATGCTCTCGTATTCCATTGAGGGAGATCAGTCACAAGGTTTGACTCCGGACTGTCGTATTCCATTGACGAAGCTCAGAGTCACCAGGTTTGACCACTGACTGTCGCATTCATGTGGCATGAACATAACCACCAGGTCATCGTCTAGCACCTAGCTTGGTGGAAAAATTGGCGGAATGTCCATGTTTGAATTGGGGCTCCGGTGACACTTGAAATCGTTCACTTTACATTCGAAACCATGGTTTCATCCTAAATTTGTTATTAAGGGAGGATGCAGCGCCTAATAATGTGATAATTTCTGATAAAAAAGTGTCTAAATATGCCGGTTGTCTGTAAAGTGGAAATAAACTCCTACAAAAGGTTGCAGACATGTTTTGTGTTCACATGTGTGTCTGCCCTCTCTCCAAGAGATGCGTCCCGAGGAGCAACAGCCGTACCTATTGATGCATGACAACGCCAGCGTCCACACTGCCGCCGTGGTCCGTCGATGGTTCAACAACCACGCACACATGGTGAGCTATTCCGTAATACTGAGTGACTTCCTTCAGCTTCTCGCTGCAAAACTAGGTCACCAAATGTTGGTTTACTCCTCCAAGCCACCCTGTCAGCTCAGTTGGTTAGAGCGGCGGACTGCATTTGTCTCCCCTGTCCTGGCAAGGCAGGGTTCGAGTCGCTTCATGTGCACGCATAGCCTGGGAGTCAGTTAGCAACTGGCCAGATATGGCCGGGACGTTCCAACGGGTAAGCCATGACGGTGCATTGACGGCAAGCTAAAATTTCGGTCAAAATTATGATTAGTCAACTGGACCTTCCAGATCGAGTGGTGGGATAAGGTTTCACGCAACCAACTCTGCTAGCATTGGACCCTGGTGTATGAAGTGTAAATTACACCCAAGTCGTAAAATAAGTTCGTCACTTGTATCAGATTTCCTATCCTATAGGACACTGCCTGGAAACGTAGCTAGACCGCGTCCTGTTTCACCGCAGGTCTTATAGCACCCACGAACCATATTGGTGCATGAACCATGAGTGACGCTTGGTGATCATTTTGAGCCATAATTTTGGAATCATACGGGACGACCTTCCGAAATTTCGTGTTTTGTTGGCAATATAACGTTTATCCAAGTGCACGCAAAATCCAATTCAGCCAACGTTTACCCAGAAAACAACAAATAGCACAAACCTCAGCCATGAGCAGCAATGACTTGCCAGTCAGATTGGTATGACTTGCCAGCCTTCTCAGCATTGAAGTACAATTATTTAATTGGCATCGTCGGCCACGTTCCGTCACGTGCACTGTCCTAGCATTGTCTGAAATGCCGTGTAAATCATGTAAGACACATGCAAGCACGCTTGCGCACATGCACAGGCACACACATGCATCCATGTATGCATGCATATATATTATGTATATTACATATTTATATATATATACATACATATATATATATATATATATATATATATATATATATATATATATATATATATATATATATATATATGTATATATATACATATATACGTATATATACATATATATACGTATATATGTATATATGTATATATATATATATATATATATATATATATATATATATATATATATATATATATATATATATATATTATTGATATGCAGGTGCATGTCTGTGAATTCAATTGCATTATACAGCAAAATGCACCTAATGGATAACTGTGGGATCTATTGTGGATGATGATGCATGATGCATGATGCATCGCATTGTGTATATAGTCCTCGGCATGTGTAATGAGATGTAAATCATGTGATGATGGAATGGAACAAGCAACAATAGTTACTCGGTAACTACAATACAAATTTATTTCGGTATGACAACTTTTGCACCAAAAAAATAAAGCATGATATGTCGTCCACAGATTCGTGCAATTGAGTGGCCAGCCAGGTCACCGGATTTGAATCCAATTGGAAATGTTTGGAGCATTATGGTAAGAGAGCTGGAGGAGGACCTGCGCTGTCCTGCTCGTCAGCTGGGAGCGGAGCAGTTATGGCAAGCGGTGGCGCGGAAGTGGGAAGAACTCCGAGTCCGCACTGCATATTTTCGGCGGCTGGCTGCCTCCGTGCACACCCGGATGGAAGAGTGTGTAAGCGCTGCTGGGGGACATACCCACTACTGAGTAGTTCACTGTTGCCTTGTAATGTGCCCAGTTGCCTTGTACTGTGATTATAGTGTGTGCGTAGGGTCTACGTGCACGGGTGTATATTGGTGTAAATAATCGATATACGAATGTGTGTGTGTGTGTGTGCGCATATATATATGTGTGGGTGGGGTGGGGTGGAGGTGTGTCAATGCGTGTGTGTGTGCGTGTGAATAGTGCAAATGAAAATAACAACCAATATGTGCATCTTATGATGACAATATATATGAAGTGCCAAATTTCATTTTGTGATTTCTGTGTGTAAAGGTGTGCATCTTATGATGACAATATATATGAAGGAAGTGCCAAATTTCATTTTGTGATTTCTGTGCGTAAAAGGTAGTCCACTAGATGAACCAACCAGCATAAAGCTAAGTGCTCTGCAGATGCAGACCAGGGCTGATGACGCCAAGTTTCGCATATCGTTCTGAAACCATTTGCTGTCCAAATATCTAACAGGTCGTGATCGTAGATTCATGCTCGTCCACTCATTCCAAAGTTAACCCGCGCACGTCCGGGGGGGAAGATATCTGCCCCCCCCCCCCCTGCGGTTTTTCCTACTTTGCCGCCATACTAATAGGGTTAGCAAGGCCAAACCTCGCATGGCTGCTCATTTGTCTTTTTCGCATGTCCTCAGAAATTTTTGACCCTGGGTCATCTCAAGTCAGGTCACCATCTCTCTTTCTCTCTCTCTGTCTCTGTCTCTGTCTCTGTCTCTGTCTCTGTCTCTGTCTCTGTCTCTGTCTCTGTCTCTGTCTCTGTCTCTGTCTCTGTCTCTGTCTCTGTCTCTGTCTCTCTCTCTCTCTCTCTCTCTCTCTCTCTCTCTCTCTCTCTCTCTCTCTCTCTCTCTTTTCTCTCTTTCTCTCTCTCTCTCTTTCTCTCTCTCTCTCTAAGAAAAGTCTCAACTCGAATGGGGCCCTAACAGCTGAGGAATAAACAGGGCGCCTGAAGGCCAGTGAGGGCTGGGATGCTCTTTGGATTTGAAAGGGACCTTGAGGGATAGACCGGACCCCCAAGAACTGAAAGGAACTACTGAGGGCCCAGCCCTGGGCAATAACAATCAGCTGCCGTTGTGTCGTTTAGGTACATATATGATGCATGTGGCGATTGTTATTTATATCAGTTTTCCTTGCTGTGCGCGCGCCAAGTTCACAAATTACAACGTATAATTGTTGTGACAATAGATAGAATAGCTTTCGTGAAATGCAACTCTATACAACACAGCTGTATTTATATTCACATATCAAATCCCTTCCATGGGAGCTTGGCTGGCGCGGCAGCACGTGTGTTCTATATCATTTTCAACCCGTGAATTTATTTGAAGCAAACTCATCGATTGGTCCATGGATTTCGAAGGCGCTTTGGCGAAAACTATTTAGCTGTTGTCACAAAAAAGTTATAAAAGCATATAAATATCACAACAAAGCATCGAACAAAAGGTCGGACAATTATGCGAAACAGAGGGAAGTACTTCGGGAAATGAAAAACAACGATAATGTAATAGAAAGCCGTCAGATAAATGCAAAGGATTCGTCGTGCTAAATAAAAACGGATTACATTGAAAAGGCCAGGAAAATAACGGACGATTATCAGAGCATTTCTTCCCAACCAAACCCTACCAAACGTCTCGAAATCGAAACATGTACTATTATCAAGGAAACTTTATCAGGGAAGTTACATAAAGACACAGTGTTATCTCTCCTTCCTCATTCCAGCCGCACAGCGGAATTATACGGGCTCCCCAAAAACCACAAGCTAGAGGTTCCACTGCGCCCTATAGTGTCGGCGAGTGGTGACCCCCTAGACAAGTTATCTTGGTTCTTGAGCAAGATTCTTGTCCAGATACTAGCGTTGGTTCCCGCCCATCTGACAAACACGGAGTCGTACCTACAGAGGGTGAAAGAAACGTTTCCTACCAAACTCCCGGAAGGCAGTATTGTTTTCACCATGGACGTGAAAAATTTATATGGCAGCATTCCCATAAAGGAGGGAATAGATGCTGTGATTCGTATAATCGAGGACAATCTGGATGACATTTGTCTTTTCGGGATCGGGGTACAGGACTGTGTGTAATTACTAACACATATTTTCAGCAATAACCTTATACGTTTCGGTAACTCCATGTACAAGCAAACAAAAGGAGTGGATATGGGTAACCGATGTGCACCTCCTTTAGCGATTGCTTTTATGCACCGCCTTGAGTCGATCTTCTTAGCTTCGTATGATTTGAAACAAAAATTTGATGAGTGTTTAGCTCCAGACTTGACACATGCTCGAACTCTTTTAGGGGAGTAATTAAGTGCACTACTAAAGATACCTTATTATTCACGAACACTGTACATTATCAGGGTATCGGGTAATCTTCACTACGTTGTTACTGACATTAATGACAACAATATAACGTCCTGACAGAATCTTTATTGAAACTATCAAACATGAGTCATCTTTACAAAATCACACAAGTTGCTTCGTTGTTCATAAGCGCCATCTTGCATCCTTCGGAGAATGCCTTTTGCAGCCGTCGCTGGCAACGTCGTCAGCACCACCTAGTGGCACTATTCAGAACTTGAGTTTGAAGCCGACACCGACGCCGTGGTTCCTGCGGCCATCAGAGCTGACTCCCAGACCAACGCCGGCTCGGCCATTGCGGGACTGCCACACGCGCACCCCACCCGCTTTGGGTGTCCAGCTGCCACCCAAGCCGTACCTGCTGCCGGCGGCCTGCTGCGCAGCCCTGGCCGCGGCAGCACCATAGTTGGGCCGGCTGTTGCGGCGGAACTGAGGCTCCGCCAGGGCCGCCGCCAGCACGCAGAACAAAACGAGCACCAACAGAATGCGCATGGCTGCCGGACGGGAACATGGGTCAGTACAGGACAGCCGAGTCATAGATCAGGGTCAGTACAGAACATCCGAGACTTGGGCGAGGGTCAATATAGGGTCAGTACAGGACAGCAGAGTCTTGGGCGAGGGTCAACACAGGGTCAGTACATGCCCGCCAGGTCATAGGCGAGTGTCAACACAGGGTCAGTACAGGACCGCCGGGTCATAGGCGAGGGTCAACACAGGGTGAGTACAGACCCGCCAGGTCATGGGCGAGGGTGAACACAGGGTCAGTACAGGACCGCCGGGTCATAGGCGAGGGTCAACACAGGGTCAGTGCCGGCACGCCGGGTCATGGGCGAGGGTCAACACAGGGTCAGTACAGGACCGCCGGGTCATAGGCGAGGGTCAACACAGGGTGAGTACAGACCCGCCAGGTCATGGGCGAGGGTAAACACAGGGTCAGTACAGGACCGCCGGGTCATAGGCGAGGGTCAACACAGGGTGAGTACAGACCCGCCAGGTCATGGGCGAGGGTAAACACAGGGTCAGTACAGGACCGCCGGGTCATAGGCGAGGGTCAACACAGGGTCAGTACAGGACCGCCGGGTCATAGGCGAGGGTCAACACAGGGTCAGTGCCGCCACGCCGGGTCATGGGCGAGGGTCAACACAGGGTCAGTACAGGACAGACGGGTGGGGAAGTGTATGTACAAAACCTCAGCTATATATCATCGAGTCATTAACAGGTAACAGATTATTAGATCGTCAACAGATCAAGGGCCACGCATCACTCCAGTCCCAGAAAAAGACATGATCATACTCAGGTTAGTCAAGGTACCACTGCAGTCAGCATGCCGCCCTGACGGCATGTAAGAACCGCAATGGAATTATGGCTGGAGAGTCGCCGGTGTATTCAGTAGCAATTCGTTTTACCATACAGTCAGCGGGATTCGAGCACAAGACCCTTAAATCGGACGTTACCTGGACCACCCAGCGTAGTCCCTGGACCACCCATCGTAGCAGGTGGGGTGCTCTCACTACTGACCTGTGCAGTGAGTGGTGCGGGCGACGGACCAACAGACTGGATGGTCCTCTCGACTGAGCTGTCCGAGATGAGTGGTGACGCCGTGCTGGCCGTCCTGCTTTATACCGCAGCACAGCGGGAATTCCGCGCCGCCCTCTCGCCGGCCCGCCGGGAAACACGAGCTGAATCATCGCCTGGGGCGGCCGGTGCCCCAGCCATGGCGCCGGCGGGTACTCCGACATCATGGCTCGAGCTCTAACTCGAGGGTCGAGAAGTGTCCATCCAGTGGGACTGCGGAGTTCTTTAGCATGTCTCTAGCATCCCTCTAGTCGTGGGACTAAACCACCATGCCGCGCTTTCAAGTAGCTTGGGAGCGGCGCGACCCACCAGGGGCTCCACCATGGGTCTGGGGTTGGGAGTGGTGTGGGAACACATTTTAAAGCGCCGTCTCGGGGGAGGGGGGGGGTAGGAGCCCCACCATGGTTTCCCGCGGATAGTGAAAGAACGGCGTACGGCAGCGCGCCGCAATTGGGCATACATTTTCCCACATTAATTTGGCATGCTGTGTAAAAATTTTGAGGTCAGGTCCTGCAGGGTCAACGAGTCAAGGTCAAGTGAGGTCACCTCCAGATAGGTTCAACCAGTCGTCACGCTTTAACGGATAAAGATATTGTAATGAAACATTCAGCGCTTCCTTATCTTTAGGGACGAAACAAAAAACAAGAGTTTTTTTATTTGTTTCGTTTTCGATTACATATTGGTTTTGCACATTTGCCCATTATAGCTAAAATCGAATATTCTGGCTAAAGTAAGCATTCTTTATGAGAGCAAGTTGATTTCGAACAACGTTTCTCAGTCCGCTCTACGCATTATAAAAAAATAAAGACAAATTAAAGCTCAAAATTTGGAATTAAAAAAAGAAGATTTTTGGGTGGTCAAAAATTGTATAGCCATGGTCGATTTCGCCTTCCTTTTCTGATTCCTAATAATTTTTGTTTTTATTAATCTCCCCAAAATGAACTCCCCAGAGCCAAAAACATGTAAGTCGTGAAAACCAAGGACCCCTAGTGACGTAACGTTGGGGGTGGACAACATTTTAGGGGTGGTGTCCGGCCCAACTCGTCGAACGCTTTCCGATGACACCTCTTTGGTCTTCGTGCGACGCTTAGTTTGGAGATTAGAGGGGGTTTGTATGACCCACCCCACCAGTAAGGATATGAACGGAAAGACTGGGTTAAGGCCTTCCTCTAATAGTGGCCTCGTATTATGTAAATTGTCTATTTGCAGCTTCTAATTTAATACATGAATCAAGTAGTATAACTTTTAGATAACGTGGGTGTATTCTCATTTCCCACAGAAACAACAGAACTAATTATATATATATATATATATATATATATATATATATATATATATATATATATATATATATATATATATATATATATATAATAGAACGTTATAATAAGATATATATATAATATATATATATATATATATATATATATATATATATATATATATATATATATATATATATATATATATACTGCTCCCAGGGCCCGTCAAGCAGTACCTGGGGGAAACTTGACCCCTCCAAAGTTCGTAGGGGGGAGGGGGTACGTGACCGTTCTGAACGAAGCCTGCGGAAGTATGGCGCGCCGTCAACACCACCAGTTGGGTTTTCCAAAGTCTGTCGGTCACGTCAGGCAGTGCATTTCCATAGCCTTGAAGTTTTTAGGCGGTACGCTACTACATATCCCAGCAGGCACCAATGTTACATTGGGAAACCTTAGGTGATGTTAAGCCAGTCCTACTCAGTATAATTATTCAAACACCACCCGGTAAATAAAACTCCACCCATGTTCAACATACCGCCACTCAACGCCGCTGCATGCGAAATACTTGGTGTATGGAGAGCAAATCCATCCACAGAGCAAATCCAAGTCTTATGAAAACAACTGAGACGTGTGGAGGGGTAAATCCACGATTAGATGGATAAAGACCACCCTAGAAATATATAATGCGATACTCATGGTCTCTCCATTACCAACGGACGTTCACGGATATAAATTTACAAAGTGCTCACGTTCGGGGTGGGGAGAGTGTATCGCCCGATGTCAAAAGTTCAGCTAACGACAGCAATGGAGGGATGACCGAAATGGCACCATGTTGAAATATGGAAATAATGATGGTCGCAGGCAAAACTGAAGCTGGCTGGAGCCCCATCACCTACCAGACATCGAAAACCGGCAATATGGGTACTGCCGAGCCCGGATAGTTGAGGACGCTTAGTTAGTTAACTAGTTAGTTGTTGGGGCTTTAGAGGCGCATCGATTACAGTGGTCATGTCATGATCATCGCCCTAGTTGGTGACGCTTCAGGCACCCGTAAACACCCAGTACAACAGCCAGAGCAGTCTGCTGACGTCCCCAGGTACACACCCAGTACAACAGCCGCAGCAGTCTGCTGACGTCCCCAGGTAAATACCCAGTACAACAGCCACAGCAGTCTGCTGACGTCCCCAGGTAAACACCCAGTACAACAGCCGCAGCAGTCTGCTGACGTCTCCAGGTAAACACCCAGTACAACAGCCGCAGCAATCTGCTGACGTCCCCAGGTAAACACCCAGTACAACAGCCACAGCAGTCTGCTGACGTCTCCAGGTAAACACCCAGTACAACAGCCACAGCAGTCTGCTGACGTCTCCAGGTAAACACCCAGTACAAAAGCCACAGCAGTCTGCTCACGTCCCCAGGTAAACACCCAGTACAACAGCCGCAGCAGTCTGCTGACGTCCCCAGGTAAACACCCAGTACAACAGCCGCAGCAGTCTGCTGACGTCCCCAGGTAAACACCCAGTACAACAGCCACAGCAGTCTGCTGACGTCTCCAGGTAAACACCCAGTACAACAGCCGCAGCAGTCTGCTGCCGTCCACAGACCGTCATGCAACGAACTCCATCACATAATTTGGTGGCTGTCAGGTCACCCGGCCCGTGAAGCCGGCACCGGCTCAATGGCGACTGTTAGACCAGTGTGCCCCGCAGGCACGTACAGCAGATGCATACCGGGCGGCACGTGGCAGACGTGGTCGGTGGGACGGTGGGTCGGTCGGTCGGTCGGTCGGTCGGTCGGTCCGGTCGGTCGGTCGGTCGGTCGGTCGGTCGGGTCGGTCGGTCGGTCGGTCGGTCCCTCGGTCGGTCGGTCGGTCGGTCCCTCGGTCGGTCGGTCGGTCGGTCGGTCGGACGGTCGGTCGGTCGGTCGGTCGGTCCCTCGGTCGGTCGGTCGGTGGGACGGTGGGTCGGTCGGTCGGTCGGTCGGTCCTCGGTCGGTCGGTTGGTCGGTCCCTCGGTCGGTCGGTCGGTCCCTCGGTCGGTCGGTCCCTCGGTCGGTCGGTCGGTCGGTCCCTCGGTCGGTCGGTCGGTCGGTCCCTCGGTCGGTCGGTCGGTCCCTCGGTCGGTCGGTTGGTCGGTCCCTCGGTCGGTCGGTCGGTCCCTCGGTCGGTCGGACGGTCGGTCGGTCGGTCGGTCCCTCGGTCGGTCGGTCGGTCGGTCCCTCGGTCGGTCGGTCGGTCGGTCGGTCGGTCGGTCGGTCGGTCGGTCGGTCGGTCGGTCGGTCGGTCGGTCGGTCGGTTGGTGGCTGTGTCAGTAGGTAGAGTCACAAAGCCAATACAAATTTCGGACGCATTCAGCAGATTCTGATTCAGTAGTCAGTAGATTATATAGGCTACATATATAGTAGATAGTCAGATTCGGGATCAGTAGATTACAGCCATTCGGTCTGTCCATAAATTAGTCAGTAAGCCAATTACTCGGCTGGTCAGTCCATCTGTCAGTCGCCGGCCCCAGTCCAGTGCCCACTGCCATCGGCCAAACCCGCCGGGGTTTTCAGCGGACACCCGCCAATGAACTGACATCGTCTGCAGCCAATCAACAGTGGCGGCTGGGATTTCCGCGGGACTGGTGAGCGCGCCAGCTATGCGGGGCGACGTCTCCTCTCGTGGTGTGACGTTGGCCGTGGTAGCGTGTCCGGTGACGCAAGCTTCTGGTCCCACTGAACGCAATGCAAACCAATGGTAGGATCGCAGTCACGGTTCGGAAGTGAGTGGTGGGTCCGAAACGTGAGACCACTTAACTATCAATATTGTTATTATCAGTAACCAAAAACAAATTGCCACTGGGCCCTTATTGAAGAGCATCTTCCCACCAGCAGCGATATAATTGTTATCGTCATAGACGCAGCCGTGTCTCTAACCTGTGCAAATTGTCACGTCACAGTCATACTGGGCACTGACCAGGAAGGTGATACGTCAGCGAGCTGATACGTCAGCGAGCGATACGTCAGTGGGCTGATACATCAGTGAGTTGATACGTCAGTGAGCTGATACGTCAGTGGGCTGATACATCAGGGAGCTGATACGTCAGCGAGCTGACACGTCAGTGAGCTGATACATGAGTGAGCTGATACGTCAGTGGGCTGATACATCAATGAGCTCATACATCAGTGGGCTGGATGTCAGTGCTCTGTGATTGCACTATCCTGAGGAATGGAACAAAGTTGAAGATCGGGGAACACCATAGGCCACCAGATTATAATAAAAAAAACTGACAGGTTAATGCAGGAAGAGATAAGTAGGACATGTTATGGTATGGTTCAATTGTTGGGGGACTTCAACGTCACAGGGCTGAGAGACAAAACTAGTAACCAAAACAGGAAAGGGTTTCAAGGCTTGTCTTGAAGAAAATATATTGTTTCGAATGATATATGAACCAACAAGGGAACGAAATGTTAGACCTAGTTCCTACAAAGGACAAATTGGAACAGTGTGTAAGCATAGGAGACACCCTAGGAGATAGTGATCATAACATCGTACGTTTTTACATGCTGCAAGCGTAGGGGAAATAGTACACCGATTGCAATTTTTGTTCCAAGGGAATTATGATATGTTTTGGAACTTCGTGGGGGAAATTCAGTGGGGAAAGGTTCTTGCCAGGATTCGATGGATCTGAAATATGGCAAGCACTAAAAGGTAAACTGCTTCAAGGTCGGGATATGGTCAATCCCAATATGCATATCACAATGGACAACGTTAGACGCCCCTCGCGGCTGATCAGGGAAGCAAAACATTTGCTGGGATCAAAGAAGCAGGCACCTAAGAAACTAAAGGCCATAACTCTGAGGCGAACCTTGAAGCATATAGGATTGCTGGAAACAAAGTTAGGTGTGTTAGGGCATCTAAAAACTGCTTGAAATTAAATTAGCTGGGAACTGTTCAGCGGGGAATGCTGAGATGCTCCTTCACTTCTACAAATTTAAATATCAGTAATGCAGTGTGGGGCAACTGGAGGTAGATGGTGAAATAATGGTAGACGAGCGCGATATGTCCAGTCCCTAATCATTCAAGTGTCATCAGTTTTTAATAGAGTTCAAATACATGTGAAAATACTGAAGGTCACACTGTGTCAGGGGAGAAGTCAGGGGACCTTACAATAACTACAGAAGATGTAGAAAACAGGTGGAGAAAATAAAACCAATAAAGCGACAGGACCTGATTACATACATACCAGCATTTTACATTGGTGTCCTCAAGTTTTAGCAGTTCCTCCAGGTGTTTCATTTTCAAGTGGTGCTTTGAATATCCTGAAGTACCTGAAGATTGGAGCAATACAAATGGAGTACCAAACTTTGAAAAGTGTAATACGTTTGACTGGAAGAGAGTGTGACGAACTCGAGGCCAGTCAGCCAACCTCACTAGTGTAGTGTTGGAATAACTCGCGAAGGAGAATGTGCAGCCTGATCTTGGAAGGATTAACTGTTTAAGGGACACTCAACATGGATTCCGATCTGGTTCATATTGTTTAACCAAACTACTGGAGTTCACCGAGTATACAACTAGGGAAGTTCATAGTGGAAATAGGACAGATGTAGTGTACTTAGACTGTAACAAAGTGTTTGATAAAGTTTCACACAGGCGTCTAATTTTTCAGATGGAGCAATACGGGATTGATAGAAAAGTGTCTAGCTGGATTGAAGTATGGTTAAAGGGAAGGAAACAAAGAGTAAATATGAAATGGATGCAAATCCGAATAGAAGGATATTCCGAATGGAGTTACACAGGCCTCCGTTCTAGGTTCACGTCTCTTCCTGACCGTTGGAAAACAACATTTAGATACAGCCGAGGAACAGTGGGTTTAAATTTTATCATCATATCAAATTGGGAAGAATAGCTAACAATGGTGATCAATCTGGCGATACCTAGATACACCTGGAGTTCCTAAAACAGTGGGCTGATCAATGGCAGATGCTTTTCGACTATAAGTGTAAGGCTATGCATCTGGGGTTTGCAGGTGGGACGTTGAGATATGCAATGGGAGGTATTGAACTGGATATCACTGAAGATAAAAATGTGTGTTAGCATCAAGTGTCCGCAAAGCAGAAAGATGGGACTCGGCTAGGGACAGGGTAAATAGAATGCTAGGAATCAAAAATAGAGATGAGAAATATAATAGCAAGGAATTTATGAGAGCTAAAGTATACTGAGACTATGTGCGGCCCCACATGGGATATTGTGTAAAGGCATGGAGGGAGCCTTACATGAGAAAAGATGTAGGTATGCTAGAAAGGGTGCAGCGCAAAGGTACTAGGATGTCTCGACTAGGGAACTTAGAATATGGAGAGGCGTATGGCATTGGATACGTACTCAATCAAGTATAGAAGATTAAATTGTGATATGATTGAGATGCTCAAAAGAGAAAAGGGTTTGATCGTGTCAATCTGAATGATGCTCTTCTATTTAGGCTATCATATAGGGGTCATCAGTTCAAGCTAGGCAAGTCAAGGTGCAGGGCAGTTAAACGTAGATAAGTTTTCAGTCAAAGGGTGGTTGACCAATGGTATAGGCTCTCGCTGATGTTTTTGGGAGTCCCTCATGTGTTGCCAGGGTGAAGACATAATGTGTTGCCAGGGTGAAGGTGCCATGTGTTGCCAGGGTGAAGGTGCCATGTGTTGCCAGGGTGAAGGTGCCATGTGTTGCCGTGAAGGTGCCATGTGTTGCCAGGGTGAGAGGAGGGAGGGGGGTGTAGGGGAAGGTGCCATGTGTTGCAGGTGAAGGTGCCATGTGTTGCCAGGGGAAGGGCCATGTGTGCCAGGATGTGTGTGCCAGGAAGGTGCCATGTGTTGCCAGGGAAGCCATAGGTGAAGTCATGGTAAGGTGCTGTGTTGCAGGGGGGCTGTTTGCCGGCTGTGTGCAGGGGCTTTCCAGGGGTGCCATGTGTTGCCAGGGTGAAGGTGCCATGTGTTGCCAGGGTGAAGGTGCCATGTGTTGCCAGGCATGTGTTGCCAGGGTGAAGGTGCCATGTGTTGCAGGGTGAAGGTCCATGTGTTGCAGGGTGAAGGTGCCATGTTTGCCAGGGTGCCATGTGTTGCCAGGGTGAAGGTGCCATGTGTTGCCAGGGTGAAGGTGCCATGTGTTGCAGGGTGAAGGTGCCATGTGTTGCCAGGGTGAAGGTGCCAGGGTGAAGGTGCCATGTGTTGCAGGGTGAAGGTGCCATGTGTTGCCAGGGTGAAGGTGCCATGTGTTGCCAGGGTGAAGGTGCCATGTGTTGCCAGGGTGAAGGTGCCATGTGTTGCCAGGGTGAAGGTGCCATGTGTTGGGTAAGGCGCCATGTGTTGCCAGGGGAAGGTGCCATGTGTTGCCAGGGTGAAGGCGCCATGTTTGCCAGGGTGAAGGTCCATGTTGCCAGGGCCATAGAAGGGCCTGTTTCAGGGAAGGCGCCATGTGTTGCCAGGGTGAAGGTGCCATGTGTTGCCGGGAAGTTGCCAGGGTGCGGTTGCCAGGTTGCCAGAAGGGCCATGTGTTGCCAGGGTGAAGGTGCCGTGTGTTGCCAGGCCGTGTGTTGCCAGGGTGAAGGCGCCGTGTGTTGCCGGTGAAGGTGCCATGTGTTGCCAGGGTGAAGGCGCCATGTGTCCAAGGCGCCGTGTGTTGCCAGGGTGAAGGCGCCATAGGGAAGGCCGTCAGGGTGAAGGCCCGTGTGTTGCCGGTGAAGGCGCCATGTGTTGCCAGGGTGAAGGCGCCATGTGTTGCCAGGAGAGGCGCCGTGTGTTGCCAGGGTGAAGGCGCCGTGTGTTGCCAGGGTGAAGGTTTGCCGGTGTCGGAGAAGGCCGGTGCCAGGGTGAAGGCGCCGTGTGTTGCCAGGGTGAAGGCGCCATGTGTTGCCAGGGTGAAGGTGCCGTGTGTTGCCAGGTATGAAGGTGCCGTGTGTTGCCAGGGTGAAGGCGCCATGCGTCGCCACGGCACATGCGCCATGTGTTGCCAGGACGCAGGTGCGCCAAAGTAGGATCATCACAGGGGTAGGAAGGGCGAAGCGCGGTTTTTCATTCAACTCTGGACTAGCTTGAACGTCATCGTGGAAAAATCGGCGTATAACAGGAATGCGCAAAATTCCCTTGCAGCGCACTTCGTACGGGACAATGTCGGCTGACTGCGCCACGTACTCGAGTTGCCCGAGGCTGAGCAGCTGTGACTGAACCACCATCACCGGATCAGTCACAAGCACTGCCGGCGCGTGGCTGCCCTAGTGAGTCCCCTAGCCGGTCGGGTATGAACCCCTGTTTGTATCACATATGCTGGAAACTATACTGTTCTTCATTACAACAAAAAAAGACATTTAGCCGACCGCTTCGTTAGTCGGTTGTCGCTCAGGCACGCTCTTGGTCGAATTCCCAGAACTGCCCACGCCGTTCGCCAGCTAGATCAACACGCAGAACTCACACGCACATGTATTCCGTTGTACTGATGTCGAACGAGAACACCTTGCAGACGGTATGCGTTTCGGCTCACGTTTTCACCACACTTACACCTGGAATTGAAAGAGTGGCAATGGGACCACGCCGCGTGGATGAGTCGACGAACAGCCGGTCCACCTGGACACATGACGTCACCGATGGTGATCCGGAGCCACGGGGGCACCGGTCACCTCTCCGGCCGCCTCCCAACCGCCACGCCTGACCATACACTCGTGATTGGTTGGTGGCTCGCGCACCGTGACCGAAATGCAAAACAAGCTTGATGTCTGAACGAGGCGAAAGTTACGTACTTGTGCAACATGCTCAAATAACGACTGGAACGCAAATCTGCACCGTGATGCCGCACGAATTAAATCATGGTTCTTAAAGACGTGAAGCCCAACGGCAAGTTGCGGTGTAGCCTGCCGAACGTAAATCGGTCTACATGAAAGAAAGATGTCAACGCAAACCACGTTCGCAATACTCGTAACCCACGCACTAGCCGATTATGTTTAACCCCGCCCCAACCACTAAAAAAAAAGCAGATGAAGACAATCTATGCTGGTTTACGAGTCGCACTGCTGGTGACGAACTGAAACACAAATTTTAAGGTAAATAAAAGAATCCCTTCGCGCCTCGTCACTTCACCCCACATCTTCTCCTTCCCCAAGAGGAAAAAGCGTCCGCGTATTTTTCAACCGTCCAACGCGATCATGGGCGCCAGTGCACGAAAGCTAACCACCCAACGCAGCCCGATGTCGTGGA
This sequence comes from Ashinkailepas kermadecensis, assembly GCA_034440615.1. Taxonomy (NCBI): domain Eukaryota; kingdom Metazoa; phylum Arthropoda; class Thecostraca; family Neolepadidae; genus Ashinkailepas; species Ashinkailepas kermadecensis. The sequence goes on along the minus strand of JAOTOM010003782.1, from coordinate 76,137 downwards.
GGTGAACCACACAACGCAGCCCGATGTCGTGGAGGTCAACCACACAACGCAGCAAGCTGTCGTGGAGGTCAACCAACCAACGCAGCAAGATGTCGTGGAGGTCAACCACCCAACGCAGGCCGATGTGATGGAGGTCAACCACCCAACTTAGCAAGATGTCGTGGAGGTCAACCACACAACGCAGCAAGATGTCGTGGAGGTCAACCACCCAACGCAGCCCGATGTGGTGGAGATCAACCACCCAATGCAGCAAGATGTCGTGGAGGTCAACCACACAACGCAGCAAGATGTCGTGCAGGTCAACCACTCAAAGCAGCCCGGTGTCGTGGAGGTCAACCACCCAACGCAGCTCAACGCACTGGAGGTCAACCACCCAACGCAATTTAACGCGATGGACCGCAATCCAGCCACCCAACGCCGCCGCGCGCGGTGTGAAGCGGCCGCGAAATGTACCGAAACTCCGACACGTTGTCATTCCTGCGCCACCACCCAGCGACACTAGTAACGCTGGTTGGCGTACGCTCCAAACAGAGGATTGGCAGGCGCCTGGCCGAGGCTGCTGGCCTGCGGCGAGTACCAGGGCTGCGGCTGGTGCTGCGGCTGTTGTTGTTGTTGTTGTTGCTGCTGCTGCTGCTGCTGCTGCTGCTGCTGCTGCTGCTGCTGCTGCTGCTGCTGCTGCTGCTGCTGCTGTTGTTGTTGTTGCTGCTGCTGCTGCTGCTGATGTTGCTGTTGCTGGCTGCCGGCGTCCATGCCCTTGAGCAGGTTCGGCCCGCTGGTGATGAGCGAATCGATGGCGAGCTTGACGTTGTTGATGGCGCCGTTGCCGGCCGGCTCGGACCAGGTCTGCAGCGGCGGCGCCAGCACCGGCGTCGGCACCGGCACCGTGACGGCCACCGGCGCAGTGGCCGCCGGCAGCGTCGTCTGCTGCGTCTTGTACGCCTGCATCATGGTGAGTATCTTGTGCTGCAGGTCGAGCTGCTGCTGGGTCGGCGCCGCCGCCACCGACACCACTGCACGTCACCGGCTCGCGTCAGGTCAGCCGCGCACCGCGCGCCCACCAGAACCACCAACACAGTACACCAGTGCCCAACGGCGCAAAAGAAAAGAGAAACAACCGGCAAAACGACGGCAAAGCGCGTGCACGAAAAAATAGTCGCAACGATTTCAAAGGATACACGACTTATTTAAACACATGAACCGTCAAGGGCTGGTGTCGGCGGTGAGCGAGTAGGTGTGCAGAGTCACCACTCCGACTGTGGAGGTGATGGGTGCAGGTTGTGTCAGTACGTCTCCAATGTATCCCTTGGTCAGGAAGTGCCGACTGTGGTGTGTGTAGGTTGTGTGTCAGTGCGTCTCCAATGTATCTCTTGGTCAGGCAGTGCCGACTGTGGTGTGTGTAGGTTGTGTGTCAGTGCGTCTCCAATGTATCCCTTGGTCAGGCAGTGCCGACTGTGGTGTGTGTAGGAACTGCATCGGCTGCCAACTGCCTATACTGTCACTGGGACGTAACGGTACATGGTAGTAGTACCGGAGATAGCAATAGCTAGCATCCCTGTCCGTGGCAGCACCAGTGATAGTGTTAGTGTAGTGATAGCATCAGTGACTGTCGGTGGTATTGTCAGCGATAGTCACCACTGACAACAGTAGCAGTGAGTGTAGGCCGGTGTAAGCGACTGTGTCAGGCGGTGGCGCATTGTCGGTGTCAGTGTCAGTGTCAGGCGGTGGCGCAGTGTCGGTGTCGGTGTCGGTGTCGGCGTCAGTGTCAGTGTCAGTGTCAGTGTCGGTGTCAGTGTCGGTGTCGGTGTCGGTGTCGGTGTCGGTGTCGGTGTCGGTGTCGGTGTCGGTGTCGGTGTCGGTGTCGGTGTCGGTGTCGGTGTCGGTGTCGGTGTCGGTGTCGGTGTCGGTGTCGGTGTCGGTGTCGGTGTCGGTGTCGGTGTCGGTGTCGGTGTCGGTGTCGGTGTCGGTGTCTGTGTCGGTGTCGGTGTCGGTGTCGGTGTCGGTGTCGGTGTCGGTGTCGGTGTCGGTGTCGGTGTCGGTGTCGGTGTCGGTGTCGGTGTCGGTGTCGGTGTCGGTGTCGGTGTCGGTGTCGGTGTCGGTGTCGGTGTCTGTGTCTGTGTCGGTGTCGGTGTCGGTGTCGGTGTCGGTGTCGGTGTCTGTGTCTGTGTCTGTGTCGGTGTCGGTGTCGGTGTCGGTGTCTGTGTCTGTGTCTGTGTCGGTGTCTGTGTCGGTGTCGGTGTCGGTGTCGGTGTCGGTGTCGGTGTCGGTGCCGGTGTCGGTGTCGGTGTCGGTGTCGGTGCCGGTGTCGGTGTCGGTGTCGGTGTCGGTGTCGGTGTCGGTGTCGGTGTCGGTGTCGGTGTCGGCACCACCGACTGACCCACGTCAGTCCGGCCACATCCGGTCGGCCCGCAGTCGGCACTCACCCGGCGCCGGAACAGGACGCGGCGCAACCGCCGGCGTCAAAGTCGACGTCAAACTCAAACTCGGCTTCTCCGGCTTAAGCTGGTGGTCGCGCTTCTCCTCCAAATACCTTTCGCAGAGGCACGACGCGTTAACGCACAGACAACGCACCTCGTGTCGGCCGGCCGGCTGACAGTCCGGGGAAAACGCCGACCGCCGAGCACGACGCGTTAACGCACAGTGGACGTCACGGATCCACGGCGCGTGGTGAGTGCAAATAATCGCCTGGTGGTTACATGTCACCTGCACTGATCACGGGTGGACACGACAAACCGGAACACATGTCGCGAGCAGCGACTGCCTTCACGTCCGAGGCGTACCGTCAAACAGCTGGAAGGCCGATCCTCCATAAATCGAACAAGAAAAGTGAATGCAAATATAGAACGTGCGTACGACCGACGGGTTCTGGCGGAAAATATCGTCTTCTGTCTGGTACATACCATGGACTTCATAACCATTCATGAAAGGTCGCACCATACACGCATATTAACTTATTATTATTGATTTATATAATACTTATTAAAATATGTGCAAGGGCATGCTTGCATCGGTATCCGACTTTACGTTCCTTTGTCTGATCGTCGTCTGGAGCAGGTATCTGAACAAGAGGAGATATTGTGCTGCCACCAGCGCGAGAAACGCATCACTGTCAGTCCCAGCCCAGTGGTCCATTCAGCAACTCATTTCAACTTACTCAACAACCTAGCGGTGTTAGCTTGGTGTTAAGGAGAAGATCTCATTCGAAGGCGTCACATTCTACATCAATCGCACCTCTATTTTATACGCGTGGGCACAAACTTCTTCACACAATTACACCTAGACTTTATTAGTGTCAGCTCAAACAGCATTTAAAGACTGTAACCTCAATCACCGAGTGTTAGATGGATACGAGACAGTAGTTCTAGACCTCAGCTGGCACTTCCCATGGCTTTAAGCTTTCAGCATCGAGTGTTTTTGCAACATTTGCGTTCAACAAACTTTTCTCAAAATGCAACGAACATTAGGCTTTGTCGTTCATCAGCCATACACTAGACTATTGGATTGGGAACAAACGTTCCCGAAAATTACAAATTTCCATTGATCGAATAAATATAAAGTGTAATGCCAACTTAGCAAATCAATAAACCGAAGTATAACTAATGAGAAAACCGAAGCATCACCGAAGATACCAGAAAAGAAATCGCCTCTGAACACTCTGGACAGGAAAGGGAAACGTTGTTTTTTACTTTGAAGGCGTTAATGTGAATCGAAAGATCAAACAGCGCCGGCACACCCATACATGATGACGTAGTGCACAGGGGGAAAGATTCAACGCCGGGGTTAGTAACGGTGTCTGCTAAATAGATGCGTAACGACCCAATGATATGTGAATACGACATGTGAATCTGTGCCACAAGCCTTGATAGCACATGTGAATCAAGCAAATAATCGGGCGACAGCTCATCGGACGCTTTGATTTCAGACTCATCGGATTTGTGTAACAACCAAGTATACGCATTGCAATGGTGGATTTGTGCTTTAGGGCGCGTCGACTGCGTTGGTCATTTTGCAATGGTACGTCGTTCAAGATAGATACCGGTGACGGGGTGGGGGGTGTCCCACTGAGGCGACGCACATCCCGCCGAACTAACGCGGCACATTTTCTGCGCGACACCGTGTCGTAATCAGCTGGTGTTGGTGGGGTGGGAGGGAGATCGATTACCGACACACCTGATCTTAGAATCATCCGCATGAAACCGTCACAGCTCAACCCGTCACTGCTCAGTGTCCTGAAATGGCATCTCCGAATGTATACACGATAAGGCTGGAACAGGCCGCTCCATTAACGGCATCAGGAGCCGACGGACGGCCAATCGCCGCCGTCCTTCAGTGGTCACGAACAACACAACACTAGGTGAGATGCACCAACGCTCCTTGCACGGGCGAGTGTTATCTGGCATCCAACTGGAGGCAAGTCAGCATAGTCAATTGCTGCTGCCATATATATCGCACGCGGTAGTGCATGGTGCACAGTAACAGTGCATTGTGCCTCGCCCGTGTGCGGCATTTTGCCACTTTCGCCAGTGGAGGGGGCGGAGGATGAGGGGTGCGACCCCTGGCGTTTCCAAACGGAACGTGCTGGGAAGACAAAAGCGGGCGTGTGGAGTGCGACGGGATCTTGCGATTGACACCCGATTTTGTACCTAGGTGATAGGTGACCCTTCATGTCAGATGAAAGGTCAGATTTTCGCAAAATCCAAGACTTTACAATTTAATCGCAAACGCTTCATGAACTGGAACAGAGATATACTTCCAATCATTATCACGGTGTTCGTCGGTGATTTACGTATGCAATGACATCTCAAGCTCCATTTAAAGCATAGATCACGGGTCGGGTGAGGCCAAGGGCCGCCCTCGCATTAAAAAAAAACTTGGGAGAATTTTGGTTAAAACCTCTGCTTCCACCAACCACATGGTAAACATGGACGGTGAAATCTGATTCAGGGCTTAAAATAACCCCAGATATTGCGAAGCTAAAAAGGCCATCCGAGGCCAACAGGTCAACTTAGGCCAATGACCTTCAATAACTTTGTAATGGTACAGGGACAATGCCCGAATATCAATACAATCATCTGTTAGCCTAAACCGCCCAACATGTGTCGCTTTAGGCAACAATACCATGTCAAGATGCGATAATCCGGGATTTCGTTCGAAAATGGTTAGTGGTATTCACCCTTATGGTATAGGTTCATGACTCGACACGACCTAACATGACATGTTCCGCGGAGCGGTTCGAAAGATACTCACGAAAACCTTAGGGAGGATGCAAAGGTTAGATAATCCGGGATTTCGTTCCAAAATAATTAGAGGTGTGGAATTTTTTTATCCCTATATTATTACCCTAGAGCTCCATGACCCGACGTGACCTGACATGACATGTTCCGCTGAGCGGTTCGGAAGATAATCGCAAAAACCTTAGGGAGGTTGCACCGACTGGCGAGTGTTATGCACGTGCACACGTCACATGGCACATGCATACGTCACAATGCATGCTGGCACAAAGGTTAGATTATGCCAGCCCGGAAGTGCCACTACGACAGCAAAGCGTGCCAGTCGACTTGCGTTCTGAAATGATTCGAGATACCGAGAATGGAAGAAGAAGTGATGAAGAAGGTATCAGTGCACAGGTTGTAAATGTGAGGAAAACGAAGAGGTATTGCGGCGGAATACCAGGATAATATGCTACGTGTTCTCACGAGGCTGTAAAGACAGGGATTAGTTGGAATTCCAGCACTACACAGAGCATGCACTACCAATACGAATGTAACCATTATGTTGTGTTACCAGCAATTTAAGCGCCCGTGCTTAGCAGAATGCAACCAAGCATTCATTCAAATTATTGGCTTTTGATTGAAATTATTTGCACACCAAACATGGCCTCCTCCCTCCAAGTACATTCGCTACTGCGCTTGGCTTATTATTACCATGAACTGCTTTGCTGCTGTACCTTTATAATCCACCAACAAAACTCTAATAAAACCCACCGCTAGCTAGCAACGTGCAGCACACCCTGCGAAAGTAAGGAATCGGATTTCTCGTCAAACGCAACTTCTTACAATGGCAACGCAAATCCGAGTCTTCTCCACGGAAGCTGGCGCCGGAATCGGTTGGCTGTCTCCGTATTAGCGCACTGCTACCGCGGCTGCTACGGACTGCTACCGACGCGACAGGGCCTCTCCAGCCAGCGCAAACCGTCCGGACGTACGGCCGCGTCGCGAAACATTGAAGAATAATAGTGTTGGTTTGTTTACGACGCATTCGACTGCCGGGCCATATAGCGTCGCCAAGTCGTCACGTCAACTGGCCGCCGGCGGACTCGGTAATCGCGCAGCCCACCGTGTCGACGCCGTCAGTGCCGACGCTATGCGTCAATGCCGACGCTGTTAATTCCGACGCTATGCGTCAATGCCGACGCTGTCAATTCCGACGCAGTCAATTCCGACGCTATGCGTCAATGCCGACGCTGTCAATTCCGACGCCCTGCGTCAATGCCGACGCTGTTAATTCCCACGTTATGCGTCAATGCCGACGCAGTCAAACCCGACGCTCTGCGTCAATCCCGACGCTGTTAATTCCGACGCTCTGCGTCAATCCCGACGCTGTCAATTCCGACGCTATGCGTCAATCTCGACGCTGTCAATTCCGACGCTATGCGTCAATACCGACGCTGTCAATTCTGATGCTATGCGTCAATGCCGACGTTGTCAATCCCCACGCTCTGCGTCCAGGCCGACGCTGTCAATTCCGACGCTATGCGTCAATGCCGACGCTGTCAATCCCGACGCTCTACGTAAATATCGACGCTGTCAATTCCGACGCTATGCGTCAATGTCGGCGCAGTCAATTCCGACGCTGTGCGTCAATCCCGACGCAGTCAATTCCGACGCTATGCGTCAATGTCGGCGCTGTCAATCCCGACGCTTTGCGTCAATGCCGACGCAGTCAATTCCGACGCTATGCGTCAATGACGACACTGTCAATTCCGACGCAGTCAATTCCGACGCCATGCGTCAATGCCGACGCAGTCAATGACGACGCTCTGCGTCAATGTCGACACTGTCAATTCCGACGCTATGCGTCATTGCCGACGCAGTCAATTCCGACGCTATGCGTCAGTGCCGACGCAGTCAATTCCGCGCCACTGTTCCGCAGGGATCACGGAACGGCTGCTCGTGGGGTGTGCGATGTCGGAAAAGCATCGCAGGATATTAAAAATTGTCAAGAAAACTGCCAATTAACCAGCTAACCTAGTCTTAAATCAGCATTAGTTCCTATTGTCATTCCGGAAAGAGATACTAAGGGTGGCCTTTCTTTTGTTCGTTCTGGGAATAGGAATGCCTACATTATCAACAAATGCTACTGGGTGGTACACACACCATAGGTGATACTACGTTACATCACACACATCATGCGATCACATAACCAGAAATAACATTACCGAGTTTGAGTGGTCACTATCCGTTATCATTGGCATGCGCATGGTAGTAATCACACAATGCTGCTAGAAACGAGGAGTGAAGACCACCTAAAATGACATGTAGAAACTAGATGCTCAACTTTTCGTGGGGAACAAAACCGATTCAGTATTCAGCAAGTGGGGTACCCCATCTGTTTTCAGGGATAAGAAACATAACTGCTGTGAGTATGCAAAGTATTTTCTTCTTCTTTCGAAGTCATTTGGAAAGATCTTTCGAAGTCATTTGGTCATTTGGAATTGCGGGCGGGTCGACCAAAGCAGCGATCATGTAGCCGCCATAACGTTGATTGGTCAAAACCCAGGAAAAAGAGCTACGGCTCTGAGCACATAACCTGAAATCGGAACACTTCCAGGCATCGGAATATATTTCCAGAGCGAACCATTTTCACATCATCCGGTAGCACGTGCTCATATGTCAAGCTCCGTGTGCGATTTCCATAAAGCAGTCTACGCTCCCTCGCGAAATTCTGCACAACGCAAGACGCCAAGTAACAATGTCGCAGCGCGAACCAACTGTAAAAACGCGGCCGGCCCATTGTTGCATCCACCCGTCCAACATCGCAACGCGACAACGTTCAAGTCGCGCCAGACGGGTCCGCGTCCGATGCCGTTGGCCTGCACAAAGCCGCAGCACTTGTACGTTCGCCGGTGTAAACTGTAAACGCAAACCAGTCGCAATACCGCCGCCGCAATATCACCGCAAAACCGCCGCATTACCGCCACGATACCACTGTAATACCAGCAAAATACCGCTGCAATACAGCCACAATATCGCCGCAATACCGCCGGATCAGAGCTAAGATACCACAAAAGCGCTGCAATATCGCCGCAATACCGTTCCATTACCGCCGCCCTACCGCTCTATTACCACCACAATACCGCAACAATACCGCTGCAAGATCGCCGCAATACGTGTATCGGTGCAGATACGCAGATCATTTTGTTATCCGTCCTGGTTTCATTCTTCTCTTCGAGGCCCAGGCAAATGCAACCGAACTTGGAACTTGACCTGTGCCAGTAAACCAGTTCTAAACTGGGAAAATGTAGCCGACCCAGTCTGGCACAGCTAAATGCAACCCTATCGATATCAATGATATCGAGAAACAAGCAAGTCATGACGAAGCTCAGCCTCAGCAGCCCAGTCTGGGCAGCAATGACACAAATGTCTGATAAATGACACCAATGGCAGATATGTCTGATAAATGACAGCAATGACACACATGTCGAACAAATGACAGCAATGACACAAATGTGTGACAAATGACAGCAATGACATAATGTCTGGCAGATGACATCGATGACACAAATGTCTAACAAATGACACCAATGACAGAAATCTCAAAGAATTGACAGCAATGATACAAATGTCTGACAAATGTCAGCCATGACACAAATGTCGAACAAATGACAACAATTGCACAACTTCGAGCAAATAACAACAATGACACAAATGTCTGACAAATGCCAGCAATGACACAAATGTCTGGCAAATGCCAGCAATGACAGATATGTCTCACAGATGACAGCAATGACACAAATGTCTGACAAATAACACCAATGACACAAATGTCGAACAAATGACAACAATGACACAGATTCTGACAAATGACAGCAATGACACACAGATCGAACAAATGACAGCAATGACACAAATGTCTGACAAATGACAGCAATGACATAAATATCTGACAAATGACAGCAATGAAACAAATGTCGAATAAATGACGACAATAACAAAGATGTCGAGTACATGACAACAATGACATAAATGTCTGACAAATGACAGCAATGACATAATGTCTGGCAGATGACATCAATGACACAAATGTCTAACAAATGACACCGATGACAGAAATGTTAACCATTGACAGCAATGACACAAATGTCTGACAAATGACAGCAATGACACAAATGTCTAACAAATGACAACAATGACACAAATTCGAGCAAATAACGACAATGACACAAATGACTGACAAATGACACCAATGACACAAATGTCGAACAAATGACAACAATGACACGGATGTCTGACAAATGACAGCAATGAAACAAATGTCGACCAAATGGCAACGATGACACAAATGTCGGGCAAATGAAAACAATGACATACACGTCTGACAAATGACAGCAATTACATGATGTCTGGCAGATGACATGAATTACACAAACATCTGACAAATGACACCAATGGCAGAAATGTCAAACAATTGACAGCAATGACACACGTCTGACAAATGACAGCAATGACATAAATATCTGACAAATGACAGCAATGACACAAAATGTCGAACAAATGACAACAATGACACAAATATCGAGGAAATAACAACAATGACATAAATATGTGACAAATGACAGCAATGACATAATATCTGGCTGGTTATTGGTTTTTACGACACGTAGACCGTTGAGTCATATAGCGTCGCCAACCTCTCACGCCGATTGATCGCGGGCGAAGAGTAGCGACAGGTGAGATTCGAACACACAATCTTTCGATTGTGAGACGACATAATATCTGGCAGATGACATCAATGACACAAATGTCTGACAAATAACACTAATGACAGAAATGTCAAACAACTGACACCAATGACACAAATGTCTGACAAATGACAGCAATGACATACATCCGACAAAAGACAGCAATTACACAAATGTCGAACAAATGACAATCATGACCTAAATATCTGACAAATGACAGCAATGACACAAATGTTTGGCAAATGACGCCAATGACACACACATTGAACAAATGACAACATTGACACAAATGTCAGACAAATGACAGCAATGACACAAATGTCTGACTAATTACAGCAATGACAGAAATGTCTGGCACATGACTTCAATGACACAAATGTCGAACAAATGACAGGATGACACAAATGTCTGACAAATGGCAGCAATGACACACATGTCTGACAAATGACATCAATGACACACATGACTGACAAATGACAGCAATGACACAAATGTCTGGCAAGTGACAGCAATGACAAATTTATCTTGGTTGTCTCCTCCACAGCTCGATAGAGGTGAAGATGTAGCGAGCTCAAAGAGAGGCATCCACACATCTATAGCAAGAGACACAATTGGACGGTCGGAATTGTCCAGGCTCCTGGATCGAGAACCTCCAGATATAACCTCAGAGGAAGTATCGCTCCCCAGAAGGGGAAGTCACCTTAGCTAGGCTAAGGCCCAACTGGCACCCCTCATTGGGAGATTATCAGCAGAAAATCAACGCGAGATGTAGTGCGGAGTGCTCCCGATACCATGAAGAGAACGACTCGGTGGAGCACTATGTTCTAAGATGTCCGGCTCACAGTGAGGCAAGGGAGAGGAGCGGAGTGACATAATTTGAAGATCTCTAGAGACGGCCAGCAGCAGTACACACTTACATTCTCCAGACGGAGCTCTAAGAATAGACAATGACAGCAATGACACACATGTCTGACAAATGACAGCAATGACACACATGTCTGACAAATGACAGCAATGACACAAATGTCTGGCAAATGACAGCGATGACAACTGTCTGGCAAATGACAGCGATGACACAAATGTATGGATGCTGCGAAGGAAGCGTGATAAGCTATTACGCATGGCGACACCAGTAGAGCGACGCACAGTTTCGAAGAAACTGCCACTAATTGCCCTGAAAATGGTGACCATGGCAACCTATTTACCTGGTAACACCTGCTGGAGCGGTACGCGATCCTGACCTGATCAGGCGGTTGTACTCTGTGGCTGTGAGAGGTCGGTTCTCGCGTGGTACGCGGTCCTGACCTGATCAGGCGGTTGTACTCTGTGGCTGTGAGAGGTCGGTTCTCGCGTGGTACGTGGTCCTGACCTGATCAGGCGGTTGTACTCTGTGGCTGTGAGAGGTCGGTTATCGCGTGGTACGCGGTCCTGACCTGATCAGGCGGTTGTACTCTGTGGCTGTGAGAGGTCGGTTCTCGCGTGGTACGTGGTCCTGACCTGATCAGGCGGTTGCACTCTGTGGCTGTGAGAGGTCGGTTCTCGCGTGGTACGTGGTCCTGACCTGATCAGGCGGTTGTACTCTGTGGCTGTGAGAGGTCGGTTCTCGCGAACGAACTGCAGCAGATTGATGATGCCCTGAGGTGGCGCCTTGTCCTTGTTTGCCAGCATGTATGCCTCGAAGTTGCGCGCCACCAGATTCATGGCATCGTCCAGAGGCATGTTCCGATGCTCTGGGGTCACGTCGGGTCACGTCAGGTCAGGTCTCAGGTCATGGCAAGCCACCGAGCGCCGGCAACGGAAGCTCAGCTCGCGACAGCACAAACAATGTCCAAAGGATGGTGGAGAGCTTGGGCTGCCTAAGGCCAATCGGGGGAAGCTTTCACCGGCACTGCTGATCACAACACATAACACAGCACAGCGCACAGCACAGCACAGCGCACAGCATACGTAGCCGGTGGTGCCGCACAGCTGGCCGACCGACTCACCCTGAGGTGGGCTTCCGTACATGATGTTGAGGGACACGGGACGGTGCTGCTCATTGGTGTGGTGAATCACCACTGACTCACCCTGAGGTGGGCTTCCGTACATGATGTTGAGGGACACGGGACGGTGCTGTTCATTGGTGGGGTGAATCACCACTGACGGACTCACCCTGAGGTGGGCTTCCGTACATGATGTTGAGGGACACGGGACGGTGCTGCTCATTGGTGGGGTGAATCACCACTGACGGACTCACCCTGAGGTGGGCTTCCGTACATGATGTTGAGGACACGGGACGGTGCTGTTCATTGGTGGGTGAATCACCACTGACGGGCTCACCCTGAGGTGGGCTTCCACATGATGTTGAGGACACGGCGGTGCTGCTCATTGGTGGGGTGAATCACCACCATCACCCTGAGGTGGGCTTCCGTACATGATGTTGAGGACACGGGACGGTGCTGCTCATTGGTGGGGTGAATCACCACTGACGGGCTCACCCTGAGGTGGGCTTCCGTACATGATGTTGAGGGACACGGGACGGTGCTGCTCATTGGTGGGGTGAATCACCACTGACGGGCTCACCCTGAGGTGGGCTTCCGTACATGATGTTGAGGGACACGGGACGGTGCTGTTCATTGGTGGGGTGAATCACCACCGACTCACCCTGAGGTGGGCTTCCGTACAGATGTTGAGGACACGGGTCTGTTCATTGGTGGTGAATCACACACCAAGCAAGAACACGCCACCAGGTGGCTCGCAGATTAGCAGGCGGCGCCATGGCAGGGTCGGGCCACCCAGGTGAGCTTCCCAATTATCTTTTGGTGGTGAATACCACCACTCACCCGAGGTGGCTCCGTACATGATGTAAGGGACACGGGACGGTCTGTTCATTGGTGGGGTGAATCACCACGACGGACTCACCCTGAGGTGAGCTTCCGTACATGATGTGAGGACACGGGACGGTCTGTTCATTGGTGGGGTAATCACCACTACGGCTCACCCTGAGGTGAGCTTCCGTACATGATGTTGAGGACACGGGACGGTCTGCTCATTGGTGGGTGAATCACCACACTCACCCTGAGGTGGGCTTCCGTACATATGTTACACGGACGGTCTGTTCATTGGTAGGGTGAATCACCACTACGACTCACCCGAGGTGGGCTTCCGTACATGATGTTGAGGACACGGGACGGTGCTGCTCATTGGTAGGGTGAATCACCATGACGGACTCACCCTGAGTGAGCTCCGTACATGATGTTGAGGACACGGGACGGTGCTGCTCATTGGTAGGGTGAATCACCACTGACGGACTCACCCTGAGGTGGGCTTCCGTACATGATGTTGAGGACACGGCTCTGCTCATTGGTAGGGTGAATCACACTACGGGCTCACCCTGAGGTGGGCTTCCGTACATGATGTTGAGGACACGGGCGGTGCTGCTCATTGGTGGGGTGAATCACCACACGGACTCACCCTGAGGTGGGCTTCCGTACATGATGTTGAGGACACGGGACGGTGCTGTTCATTGGTGGGGTGAATCACCACACGGACTCACCCTGAGGTGGGCTTCCGTACATGATGTTGAGACACGGAGCGGTGCTGCTCATTGGTGGGGTGAATCACCACTGACGGGCTCACCCTGAGGTGGGCTTCCGTACATGATGTTGAGGGACACGGGACGGTGCTGCTCATTGGTGGGGTGAATCACCACCGACTCACCCTGAGGTGGGCTTCCGTACATGATGTTGAGGGACACGGAGCGGTGCTGCTCATTGGTGGGGTGAATCACCACCGACTCACCCTGAGGTGGGCTTCCGTACATGATGTTGAGGACACGGCGGTGCTGCTCATTGGTGGTGAATCACCACTCGCACCCAGGGCTTCCGACAGATTAGACACGGCGGTCCATTGAATCCCACTACGGCTCACGTGCTTCACTTTTACGGCGGTCCATGGGTCCGCCCCCGTGCTCGCCTGGCCACTCCCGGGCTTCCACTGTTGAGGAACGCGGAGCGGTGCTGCTCATTGGTGGGGTGAATCACCACCAACTCACCCTGAGGTGGGCTTCCGTGCATGATGTTGAGAGACACGGAGCGGTGCTGCTCATTGGTAGGATGAATCACCACTGCGTACAGTGTTCCGCGAGACACAATCTGGTCCAGAACCTGTCGACAACAGACAGGGGATGGAGACACGATCTGGTCCAACACCTGTCGACAACAGACAGGGGGTGGAGACACGATCTGGTCCAGAACCTGTCGACAACAGACAGGGGATAGAGACACGATCTGGTCCAACACCTGTCGACAACAGACAGGGGGTGGAGACACGATCTGGTCCAACACCTGTCGACAACAGACAGGGGGTGGAGACACGATCTGGTCCAACACCTGTCGACAACAGACAGGGGGTGGAGACACAATCTGGTCCAACACCTGTCGACAACAGACAGGAGGTACAGACACGATCTGGTTCAGCACATGTCGACAACAGACAGGTGTGGAGACGTGAGCTGGTCAAATATCTGCTACTGCAAAACGGAATCTACATGATCTAATCTAACATTAAACATAGTGAAGAGCGAGACACGACCTGGTCTGACAACTGACCGCACAGTCCTTATCTTCCCGTTACATGATTACTCCTGAGGAGGGCAACGCAGAGATATCGTTATCGCGACGACACCGCTGCAGAGCAGGGTGATGTCTGACACTCTGGAAACAGCAAGTCATGTGCATTATGGGCCGCGATATCTCAACATGTTCCGAGATTCTCGGGTCTGAGCATGCTGCCTAAAATCGAATATATGCTCTTACCAGAAACTGTACACAAAGGAGGAAAACAAAACGTGTGGTGGACACCGGTGCATTTACCGTGTAAGCTATGATGGACCCGTGGTGTGGGTACGGCCGTATCTACCGTGTACGTTACGATGGACCCGTGATGTGCATGCATAGCAGTCGGTGGCAGGAAAGTACTCATGAAGAGTGCCGACTGAAGCCTATACAACGGGAGAAAAAGGCAACAGCTTCTCTGCCAGGAAGAAAGCTATGCACACTGCGCAGTCAGCTGAGAGCATCCAGGAAAAAGCCACCGCAGAAGTTCTTTATCTGTAGTGAGCTACAGGGTCAATTAGAGAATCCGATGAATAAGAGAGATGAATGACGTCAATACTCGCCCACAGTCGCCAGTGGCCCAATGACGTCAATACTCGGCCAGAGTCGCCAGTGGCCCAATGACGTCAATACTCGGCCACAGTCGCCAGTGGCCCAATGACGTCAATACTCGGCCACAGTCGCCAGTGGCCCAATGACGTCAATACTCAGCCACAGTCGCCAGTGGCCCAATGACGTCAATACTCGGCCACAGTCGCCAGTGGCCCATTGACGTCAATACTCGGCCATAGTCGCCAGTGGCCCAATGACCGCCTATGACGTTACACATCTGTACGAGGCACGGGTTGCGACG
The DNA here is from genome assembly GCA_034440615.1 of Ashinkailepas kermadecensis. Classification (NCBI taxonomy): domain Eukaryota; kingdom Metazoa; phylum Arthropoda; class Thecostraca; family Neolepadidae; genus Ashinkailepas; species Ashinkailepas kermadecensis. The sequence continues at coordinate 60,731 of JAOTOM010003782.1, read as the reverse complement.
TCGGTTCCATCCAGTGATAAATTATTCGTAAAATATGGTTGAATATACCGCTTACTGAACACCAAATCCACATTCCTTCCCAACGAACTACCGACATCGTGCTTCTTGTTGCGTTTTTATGAAGTCTTTATGCTTCGTTTATAACAGCATCCCGTGATAGGTATCATACTTATGCTCACCATAATGGATTGGAACCTCGGGTTCGCTGCATGACCTCTGCAGTCGATGCGCCACTAAACCCCAATAACCAACCTTGGGTTCTTTTACGACACATTCAACCGCTAGGTCACATAGCGTCGCCAACCTCTCACGCCGATTGGTCGCGGGTGGACTCGGTAAATGCCGTCGGTTGTGAAATTCGAACCCACAATCTTGCGATCAAGAGCCCGACGCTCTACGAACTCAGCCACCGCGGCCCCCATAAGGGATCGGGGATCGTGCGTGATATACGAACATCTCGTAGCGCAGTTCCAGGTAAAGGGATTACCTATGACGTACTGTGCCATACAATAACAGTATATAGCATGGGTATTTGCATCGTGATCATTGAGATAGGTATCCCCAAAGTAGGTACCTATCAAAACAAACAAAACAGGTACAGTCATATGCAGAGTTTGAAAAGGGACTGTTTTTTTTTTCATTTTTGGCATCCAGAACATTATCCTCTCCAGAATATTATTCATTAATTTTTCCCATTTGGAGGTTACGTGCTGCTGTTTAACAATGAACTGCTATATGATAACTTGCTTAAGATTCACAGGATGGTGCAAACTGAGAGTTCAAAATCAGAAGTTCTAAGAAAAATACCTTCTCTATATTACATTACCCAAAATTGTATCCTCCACATCCAATATTTGAAAGTGCAAATCGAACCCTGGTCACATGGATGCCGTTGGCTCAAAGCTGAGCTGGAAGGGCTTAACACATATTACAAATTTTAAATGACATTATTTTTATAGCGAATTTTCGAAATCTTGCTGCACTAGTTTCGACACTTCAAAAGTTCACTTCACAAGTATCAAAATTGTGTCTGTATTATGTGAAAACTAGCGCCACTGCCACCACCGCCGCCAATGAAGGCACGGCTGCCGTAGGTCCAAATTGAAAATGTTCGATGCAAAACAACACAAGATCAACGAAAATCACATTGTATAAAAGTGTATTCCTGTTATTTGCATCTTTAACAGGTCCATATCAAGCGCATCTTATAAATATATGGCAAGTAAAGACCACTCGACATTTATTTCCTACATTTTCATGCCCGTGTAATACTGTTGAATACCTCAAATGCCTGAGGTTGTCTTGTTTAATTGTAATGCAACAGAAGATATGGAACGTAACTTCTTATTTACACCCCCATGGTGATAAGCGAGGACTCATTTTCACATCTGACATCGAACTGAACATGGATTTGACCACACTGTACGGCGCGCGTCGCTTTGCGGCTACAGACAAGTCGACTTCGATGGCATCTGAACGACAAAGTCGTATGTCTCTGCTTGTAGTTATGATAACATTGCGCCTCGTGATGGCATCTGAACAGCGCTGTCGTATGTCTCCGCTTGTAGCTATGTTAACGTTGTGCTCCATGATTGAAAGGATAGCTGGAAAATACGGCGCTGGAAACGGATAACGCGTATTTCGTATGTAATTCGTCGATTTACCACGCACGAGGAAAACAACTTTAATAGGCAGATTAGCGAACAATTCAACAAAACACCAACAGGCAAGATGATGAATGTCACATGGCTTATCGGGTGAGATCAGGAACATTCACCTGGTGTGAGCCTTTCAAAACATTGCGCTGGGAGAAGACTCGCTTTCCCATTTCTCATGATAGTATAAGTGATAGCTTGAATACACGGCTTGAATGATGGAGAAAGATCGATGTTTGAAGGAACAGAATGAGTGAAGAATGAGGCCGAAATAAATTTGCCAACGCTTTATGACAGGCCGTGTCCAGAACTTGACTATTCTAAAGTAGAGGAGGAGAGTGGTGATGTCCCCAAAGCCAAATGATCCAAAATGTGCAAACATTTATGGATAATGCTATTAATGAGTTTTTATACTACCTTTGTTGGTTGCTTGAATATGTTGATAATATGAGTAGCTACCTGCTGCGTATACCAGTGGGCAGTGCTCCTGCCAGAGGTAATGACAACTTTTAAGAACCCAAAGCTCACTCATAACATGAACTAAATATAGCAAGTAGTTCTTCATGTCAAAAAGAAAGCGATTTAAAACAATTGTCATCAAGTGTTAAAACAATTAAAACAATTGTCATCCACTCAAGTTTCAGAAGTTCAGGACAATATGACAAGGGGTGATAATATACAATACTTCATGAGGACGACATACAATTTTTAGCACTTAGTTTCTTGATATTGTTTATGGAGACTTTTGGTCGAGGTTACAAAATCAAAAATCAGATGTCTTAAAAATGTTTTCCGGCCGAGTGCAGTACGATTTTTTACCACATATCGACAGGGATGTGCAAGAGATGGCAAAGCCAAGCTAATCTCAATAATCTGGTGCAACAAAAATGACCGTTCATTTGGACAACTTGCATAGTCTTGGCATGTGGCCCAAAAGGATACGCCAGGTTTTACTTCATGGCAAATGACAATGCTCCTTCAGCTCACATGCCCCATCTGGTTGATATCAGAAAGGGGTGGGCGACGGATCCATCCTACACCGACAGGGAAAAGGCATTCTGCGAGCCCTCAGCCAACACAACCTCACCTGGTTTATGGCAGCTCCTGAGCGAGGGAAGAGCATGTCAACAGCCAGCCCGATGTTCCTCAGACGATCCTCCACGTGCTCAGCGTACGGTCTGCATGGAAAACAGGTGATATTCAGTAAGTGACGTCAGTAATTGAAGTGATATTCAGAAGAGAGGCAGGTGATATTCAGTAAGTGAAGTCAGAGATAAGACGATATCCAGTGAGTGACGTGTGAAACAAGGTGATATCCAGCAAGTGACGTGAGAAACGAGATGATATCCAGTAAGTGGCATGAGAAAGAAGGATATATTCAGTCTGTGCCGTGAATTACGTGCGATAACCAGTCAGTGACACCAGTGGCAAATGACACCCAGTCGGTGGCGTGAGAGACAAGTGACACCAAGTCGGTAATGTGAGAGGTAAGTGATACCCAGTTGGTCACATGAGAGGTAAATGACACCCAGTCGGTAGCGTGAGAGACAAGTGATACCCAGTCGGTAGTGTCAGAGGTAAATGATACCCAGTTGGTGACGTGAGAGGTAGGTGACACCCAGTCGGAGGCGTGAGAGACAAGTGACACCCAATCGATAGCGTGAGAGATAAGTGACAGCCAGTCGATGGTGTGAGAGACATGTGACAACCAGTCTGTGGCGTGAGAGACTAGTGACACCCAATCGGTGATGTAATAGACAAATGACACCCAGTCGGGCGAGAGAGACAAATGACACCCAGACGGGGCAGGAGAGACAAATGACACCAAGTCGGGGTGGGAGAGACAAATGACACCACGATACCACGTCACGATGGTGGGATACCGAGACTATTCACATGACACCTGGCAGTCCCACGACAGACGGAGACCGTGAAGAATACCAGGAAAGACATGAGATTGAATACGATTCATATGACACATGGCGGTCCCACGGCAGACCGAGGTCGTGAAGGATATCAGGAAGGACATGAGCTTGAATACGATTCACATGACACATGGCGGTCCCACGACAGACCAGGTCGTGAAGGATTAGGATCGCGTCAGAATCTTCGCAATATTACCCCGATACGAGTGTGCTTTGGGGACGCTGTGATATATGAAAGTCATTCGTGTACGAACCTTGGGGTGACATTTGATCGCCACATGTCGTGGGATGCCCATGTAGCTGTCGTGGTCCGCAAGTGCACTGGATTCCTTATGGCCCTGAACCATCTGCGTCACCATCTGCCAACCAGTACCCTCTTCACTATAGTCAATAGCCTAGTTATATCCAATACCCGCTACTGCATATCTGTTTATGGGAACGGGTCGGCAGCAAACATCCACAGACTAGATAAAATCATTAACTTCGCCACTAGAGTCGTGTCAGGTCTACGGAAATTTGATCATATTTCTGATGCCCGTAACGAGTTGGGTCTTCTCACCGCAGCTGATCTGCATCTATTTCGCAGCCTTACTTTCCTCCACAAGATCATTCTGACGGGTGAGCCAACGCACATTGCCGGTCAAATATCTGCAAACTCTACCCTGCGAAACCGTCATACGCGTGCAGACGACCACCTACACCTACCAGCCATACACAGAGAGGCGGGCCGCAGGAGATTTCTCTACTCGTCTGTCTTCCACTACAACAAACTCCCTACTGAAACAAAAACATTGAAGCTGTCTAACTTCAAGAAGCGTGTACGAGCTTATCTCCACGAGCAACACTAGTCACAAAAAAACTTACAAAATAGATTTGTGTACACCATGCACTCACATTTAGGCCACCGCTTTCATATCACTTCCATAAACTACTCGTTTACAGCTCGTGTTGCAAGCACGGTGTGTGCAGTGCAGTGATATGGGTATTGTATTATGTTGGTGTATGAATGTTTGATGCGCACGTGTTCCCACTATTTACCACAAATCTATCCTTTCTTTGTAAATATCTGAGTTATACCCAGACTGTCCATAATAGCCACTATACGTGGAGGGCATGTATTGTGAAATAAATAAATAAATAAATAGATGTGAGGAAACACATCAACTTGAATCAGGAGCTTGCTGACTTTCGATGCTATGTGGCGGCGATTTTCATACAGGCAGAGATATGGCTGCACTTTGTATTACTTTTGATTACGGTGCACAGCATCGCTAAACCTCCCGCAACATGGCGTACCACATTGCCCACATGCAGCATCATCGTGTGACGTCACGTTCTGGCACACCGTTATCGGGACCCTCTGCTCACGAAATCGAAGACCGCAGTTGATAAGGCCGTGCGGCACTAAAGAGTGGCTGCCGACCAAGCGGCCAGCAGTGCCGAGATACGTGCTACCATGTCGGGGCTATGCAGCCTGCCGGCCGCCCTACTGCTGGCCAACCTCTGTCTGATATCGGCCGGCCATGTCGGCCACCACCACATCCTGCAGTCCGGGGGCGGCCTCAACTGGCCGGCGGGGAACCTGTGGAACAAGCTGCTCTACATCCGGCGGGACTCTGACCAACAGCAGGGCCTCCTGCACAGCCCGGTCGGCGACTATCCGCGCGGCAACCACACCAACGGTGAGAGACCAACTCGCGTCGGTTGGCTGGTTGACTGGAGTTTACGGGTCTGGCAACCACACCAACGGTGAGAGAGACCAACTCGCGTCGGTTGGCTGGTTAACTGGAGTTTACGGGTCTGGCAACCACACCTACGGTGAGAGATCACCTAGCGTTGGTTGGCTGGTTAACTGGAGTTTACGGGTCTGGCAACCACACCTACGGTGAGATATCACCTAGCGTTGGTTGGCTTTGAACCAGGATGGATCACTCCAGACTCACACCAATGCCTATCAATGGGTCAATAAATGCTGACAGCTGTGACGAGTTCACGTCACCCGAACACTATTCTGCACTTCAAAGTACATTGGCTCAATTTTCTAAGTGAGATACCTGCATGGTTCCCAGGCGTGCTATCAAGGAAAGGACGTTGCAGCCTGAAGTGAATCATACGACTTGCAGCCGAATATCCCCAATAGTTCCCAAACTGTGAGGTTTGGGCTTTCTGGAAAGTCATAGGATCTAGCTATGTTTGGTTGGTTATTGGTGTTACCGCACATCGACCGTTGAGCCATATAGCGTCGCCAATCTCTCACGCCGATTGGTCGCGGGCGAAGAGTAGCGACAGGTGAGACTCGAACCCACAATCTTTCGATTGTGAGACGAGCATCTTACCCCTAGACCACTCGTCCCCTGGATCTAGCTTTGGCGCCTACCACTTCCTTGACCTTTTTGTCCACACCATAAGAACGCATCCGTCTACAGAAAACTAAACAAGGCATTTGCTCTTTCACCTCATAACTACCGACCCATCGTCTTCATGCGTTTGACTCGTTGCTTTGAATGTTCCACCCTGAACAATAAGCAGCATTGTGGCTTCCTATCTATTTGTGGATTCATAGACATGAGGGTCGTGAGATTTGAGGGAGCCCTTATGAGTTGAAGAGTGTCAGGTGTTTGTGGATTGATGGTGGATGTTGGTGGTCAAGGAAGTTGGTGGTACCACTACACAAATCGGCATTATAGCTGCAAGACTTGCAATATTAGATTATCAACCCATGTCCCGTACCATAATTGCAATACAAAAATCGGACGTGTTTCGTTCGCTTGTACGATGTAGGCATTCGACAAATACACTAGATGCTTTTGCAAGATGGGAACACTCTAAGGAGAAAAAATATCTTTGCATAATATCAGCCGAATGCTAAATTTCCTCCTAATATGGGGCCCGGAACCATCTCAACTACGGCTCATATAAGCTGCGAAAAATGCTAGAAGCTACGGACACTCGTAGCACTTATAGATATCTGATACGAAAACGACCAAACAAACATGTTGTTCTGCCTCGTCCATGCAAATTAATGTTTTTTTATTGGAAGGCAGCCTAGATAAGCTGACCAGCTTCCAACTTCACAGAGCGTAACGACCCACTTGGAAAACGACGGTCAATGTCGGTACACCATCAAGGCTGTCCCAGAATCAACTTTGGCTGCAACTTGCCATGCAAAGCTTCATACATATATCCATGGCAAGGTTGCAGAGATCGGCGACTGGCTGTCAGAAGCGATTTTCCTCGTCCTGGCCGCCCGATTGAGCCAGACCGGACATTGGGACACCCATCCAAGTCGGTTTTCCCAGCTGTGCAACTCAGAATGTCATCGGTGCACAGTAAATGGTGCAAATCGTCCTGTTGGTGAGCTTCATTCATGTCGTATCGTGTTCCTCCTCCATGTCGTTGCGGAAAGAGGAACAGGCAGTCGGACATGTCTGCGCCTCGTTCCAGATGTGCCGACCCGACTGGAGCTGGACGTCAGCGGCGACGGACCGTCTATGTCAGCCGAGTCGGAACAGCCCCGTCGCGCGGCGTCACCAGATCACCGTGAGCGGGCCATCGCAGAGGCGATCGGCCCCTACATCACCCCCATCGGCAGCACCAACATCAGCGCCGTCTGCAGGCAGACCAGCGAGGCGTATCTCAACAACATCGGAAAACAATTCTGGGCGCTCACCATGTTCGACGCCACCGGAAAAATGCCCGATGGAATTCTGGGTGGCAATCTCAACGCCTGGGGGAACTGGGACGAGTGTCTGAACATAACGGCCGAAGTGAACGTCACCGACACTTCGGACGCCGAGCCAGTTGCCATCACCTTCACTGGCAAATACTGCATGACGCTCCTCACCGCAGCTGGTGACGCCAGCACCGCGCAAGTGCATTCACCACAGATGAACGCGGTGGGCTTGGCGCCGATACTGCCCTACATTCCACTCCCCTGGCTGTTCGCCACCAGCGCCGTGTGCATGCCGTCCACCTGCACTGGCGAAGAGCTCGCGCTGGGGCTCAACGCCGTGCTGAAAAACGTGGTCACAGTGTACACTGGCGCTGGGCTGTGTTACACGAAGGACGAGAAGACAGAGTTTTCGTCCAGCGCCATCGTGATGATCAGCCTGCTGTCTCTGCTGGCGCTCCTCGTGCTTCTCGGCACTGTGGTGGATCTGGTGGCCGTCAACGTCAGGGAGAGCGATGCTTCCTGGCTGGCTCCTCTCGAGGCCGGCATCACACGGGCTCTGCCCCCCACGCTCCGCAGAGTTCTCTTGTCGTTCTCCCTATACACGAACGGTCGTAAACTGCTGGACACGTCCTCCACCAGCGGCACAGTGAGCTGCCTGCACGGAATACGGTTCCTCTCGAACACATGGGTTATCCTTGGGCACTCGTACTATTTCTTAATCTTCTTTAGGCACGAAAATATGATGAAATTGTTCTCATACTTCTCGTCGGTTGCCTTCTATGCGATAGCCAACGCGACCGTGTCGGTTGATTCTTTCTTCCTTTTGAGCGGACTCCTCGTTTCGTATGTTTTTATGCGCAACATAGAAAGGACAAAGGGCAGCTTTAACATCGTCATGTTCTACGTGCACCGTTATATCCGGCTAACACCTGTAATGATGCTAGTCATCGGATTTATAGCAACCTTGTATGGCCATCTCGGAAGCGGCCCGTGGTGGGGGTTCGCCGAGCACGGTACTCCTCAAATATGCCGGGATAACTGGTGGAAGAACATGCTGTACATCAACAACCTGGTGGACATGGACCGGCAGTGCATAGGACAGACCTGGTACCTAGCCAATGACATGCAGATGTTCATCTTCTCGCCGCTGGTGCTGCTTCCTCTGTACTATTGGCCGACACTTGGCCAGCTGTGGCTCATCTCCCTGGTGTGCTTCTTCACCGGCATCAATGCCATGATCACAGCCGTACACAGACTGGACATGCCGGGGGGAGACGACGACAATCTGCGCTACATGAAGCCGTGGGCCCGGGCCGGACCATACCTGGTGGGCCTGTACACCGGTTGGATCTTGCACAAGATCCGCGGCCGCAAGGTCAATATTCCGGCGCCAGTTGTGGCTATAGGCTGGCTAGCCGCCTCTCTCACCGGCTGCCTCATCATCTACGGCATGTACGGCCAGCCAACGGTGCCAGTGAAGACAACCAACATCATCTACCCCATGCTGAACCGCACCGCCTGGGGCGTATGCCTGGCGTGGGTGATATTCGCTTGTGCCACCGGCTACGGCGGCTTCGTCAACACGCTGCTGTCGTGGAAGGCGTTCATTCCACTCAGCCGACTCACCTACACGTCCTTCCTGGTGTCGATCGATACCCAGATATACTACTGGTACACAAACAAATCGCCCGTGCACCTCGACCAGACGTTCATAGTCTACCTGTTCCTCGGCTACCTACCCGTCATATTCACGGTGTCCGCCATGTTCTCGCTGGCGCTTGAATCGCCCATGATCGCGTTGGAGAAGATCATCTTCCCTCAGCCGTCGCCGGCGGTGCCGGTTACCGCTAAGCAAGAGCCCGCCGCCCCACTGCTGGCTTCAGGCCAGTCCGTCCAGCATGGCCAGGCCAATGCTGCCTTCCAGGTCGACGATGGCGATGCAAGCACCAATGTGCCTGAGACCCACTCAACAGACGAGCTCAACGAAGCGGAAGCTTGGAAACATGCCAGATGAACGAATGTCACCGTACCAAACGGCGCGAACCTACACACCCTGGAATAACTGAAACGAGACGTGGGACACCAATTGTGAAATATACCGACCCTTGCTGTGGAAGAGAGCCATTCGGGTCACCTATTGACACTAGGGTAGGGCGGCAATCTGGGAAGCTCTGATATGTTGAGCCTGTTTGTGGTTCCGACGCTCTCCACTATGCATGGCCATGGACCATGTAATATCCGTGACCATTGACTATGTAATGTCCGTGACCATTGACCATGTAATGTTCGTGACCATTGACCATGTAATGTTCGTGACCATTGACCAAGCAATGTTCGCAACAATTGATCATGCAATGATACGGACCACAGTGGTGTCCAATGTTCGGTGTAGCATACCTATAACCGTGTGTTGCCGGGTGGTTATATGTGTAGCATGAAGTTGAAAATCTTTGCTTGAAGATTAGGCGAGGTAATTGCGCGATGACTTCCGGATTAATAGTGAACCGTTGTTGTTGTTGTTGTTATTGGGGTTTAGGGGCGCATCAACGGCGTAGGTTATACATCGCCCATAATTTCGTTAGTCAAACCAGAGGTGAGCGTATCGGCGTCAAGTAAATGAGAGGACTGGGGGTCACAACACGTTAGCGCATCTCATGGTGACGGTATTTTGCGATGTTTAGCGTTCGTGTGCTACCTTTGTGGGTGTCAGTACACCACGTCAAATACTACCGCAGAAAGGAATAGGAATAGTTCAGCGACATAGTGTGAACCGTCGCCCAGCAGTTCCATCAGGGTGGGCGATGGGGTTCCAAAGAAGCGGCGACGTTCCGCTTCAAGATGACGACACGTTCCAGGAATATGTGCCACAGACAGGTTGTCGGCGCAACGTGGACAGGCTGGTCGTTCTTCCGAGCACAGAAGGTAGCGGTGTGTAAAATGTGTGTGTCCGAGACGTAGGCGGCACAAAATCACTTCCTCACGCCTCGATCGTCGCGAACAAGACTGCCATGCACCCAGGCGAGGTTTTAACACTCAGTTTGTTGGCCAGGACAGCATCCCAGGAAGACTGCCACTTGCTGTGCAGGTAAGCAGATATACTGGGTTAAAAGTCTCTTGCAGGGAGTGGCAACCGACGCGTGTATCGTGCATTCATAGAGCGTTTGGCTGCTGCGTCGGCGAGCTCGTTTCCAACGATTCCCACGTGGCTTGGGATCCAGCACAGTACCACACTTTTATCCTCCTGAGCTAATGAGGAAATGAACATCAAGATGTCTTGTATGAGAGGGTTAGTGGGGTAAAAACGCTTCAGGGCCAAAAGGCTGCTGAGAGAATCAGACAAGATCAGGTGTAAATCTTCGTCGCCTACCTGGATAAAAGAGAGAGCCTTGGCAATAGCCACCAGTTCTGCTGTGAAAACGGATGCATGTGGTGGAAGCGTAAAACCCCGAGTAGTGTTACCACATACAAACGCGCTACCGACCCCTGTATCTGTTTTATAACCATCGGTATACGTGGCTGTATACACCTCGCACGACTGGATGGTCTGTAGAGCTCGTGCTTGCAATTCTGAGCATACAGTACTTTGTTTGCGGGTCTCAGCTATAGAAAGATCAACATTTGGGGAGGTCAATTCCCATGGGGGAGTTCTGATGGGTGTTGTTCGGAGAACACCACGTAGCGTGATCCCACTATCTTGCAATATTTCTGGAATTTGTACACAGAAGGGATTCAAGTGTGGAGACCGTCTGTGTTGAAACAAACGTAAGATGTGGGGTGAAAAGACCGCTTGATATGTGGGATGGTCTGGAAATTGTACCAGCTTGATAGCATACCGCGTGCCTAGCATCTGACGACGCATGGCGAGCGATGGTTCATTTGTCTCGACAAGGAGGCTCGCTGTTGGCAAGGTGCGAAATGCTCCAGTCGCAATACGAAGAGCCGAGTGATGTATGGTGTCCAGAGTACGCTTGGCTGAATCGCTTGCACAGTCATACACGAAGCTAGCGTAGTCAAGTATTGAGCGTATCGAGGATCGATATAGGAGAAGTAGGATTTTCCTGCCCGCCCCATAGGTAGTACGATATACATTTTAAAATGTTCATATATCTAAAACACTGTTCACGCAGGACTTTAAAATGTTCTCTATACGTAAGTCGCGTGTCAGGGTGCATTCCGAGGAAGTGAACCACGGATTTGCACGGGATGGTTTCTCTGTAGAGGCTGAGCGACATGTCCTGACAGCACAGTCGCCGCCGGCAGAAATGGATGCAGACAGTTTTTGCAGTTGAAAAGCGAAACCCATTAGCAGCACTCCATCGCTGCAGTCGTGTGACGGCTGACTGGAGCTGCCTTTCCATGGATGAGTTCTTCGAAGCCGGACACCAGATAGCGAAGTCGTCCACGAACAGCGATCGCCCGATGGTCGTTGGGAGGTTGTCAACGATGTCGTTTATCATAATTCCGAACGACGGCACGCTCAAAACGCTGCCCTGGGGTACACCATTAATCTGTGGGTATCGATCTGAGAGCCGATTGCCTACTCTGACGCAGAAGGATCGATCGGCTAAGAAATTTTGTATAAATGTACCCATATGTCCACGTACACCGTGCTTAAAACTTTCAGAAGAATGCCGTGGCGCCAAGTCGTATCATAAGCGCCCTTAATATCAAAGAACACAGCGCCAACGTGTCGTTTGCGCTAAAATTCAGTTCATATGACTGTGTCCAGGGATAAAATACGGTCAACTGCATACCGTTTTTTCTTTCTAAAACCACACTGCGCGTTTGTAAAAATGTTGGGAGTGCTCCAAAAACCACATTAAGCGAACGTTCCCCATCCTCTGCATGAGTTTGCACAGTGATGATGTGAGCGCGATAGGTTGATAGTGTAATGGATCAAATCCGCTCCTGCCAGGCTTCAGGATCGGTATTACTGTTGTGTCACTCCATAAGGATGGAAGGCCTCCACTTTCCCAAAGCCGGTTAAAAATTTGTAGGAGCACTTGGAGCACACTGGAAGGCAGCTGTTTCAGCATATCGTTATGCACGTCATCAGGGCCCTCAGATCAGTGTTAAAATAATGGTATTTCGTTAGGTGTGAGATGTCGAACCGAGTACAGTAGGATGTCGAAATTCGCCATGAAAACGATGTTTCTTAACATAACTTATAAGTTCTCCAAACACAATTTTGATCCCACAGCATACTCATACGTGCACTTTTTCCCTTTGTTTTGATACCCTAATTTAGGGGTAACCATTTTAACGACAATGATACAAAATACATATCTTATTAAGTGATATTGTATAGGAGACCACATCATACGTCATACTGGATGTGTGCTAAGAGATGTTTTTGCATCACAATCTGCCAAGGCAAGCATCAGCATGATACTTATCAACAAGATACGGTTAGAAATTAGATATGAAGATCTCATGACTGAACACGAAGCACGATGTCGATACTCCGTTAGGAGGGATGTCAATTCAGTGTTCAGAAAGTGGTATATTCCACCCTATTGCACGAACAATTTATCACTGCCTCAGATACTCCGCAGGGCATTAACGGCGGAAATCAGCTCAGCTTCGGTGAACGGCGCGTTATATGGGAGTATATCGGATGTATACAAATATATGGTGGACCGTTCATGGCGAATTCGGTGACGAACAAATTGTGGATCCGAGCTTCCCTCTCCGCTACGCTCTGATAGTGCACGTCCAATATCATTTGCAACGTCAGAGGTGTCAGCAATTATTCGATCTCCTACCTGCAAGGTAGGTAGTGGAGCAAACGAGAAATTTCCCGCGATCTTGCTAATACGCGTCCATACTTGGGCGGCTGGTGTTCGATGGGTGAGTGTGTTTAAAAAAAAGACCAGAAAAATGCTCGTTTGGCCTCCAGACAGGTTCGACGAGAGAAGGCTCTGGCTCGGAGAAACGCTATGCGATTTTTTGTGGTACAGTTGTGGTTGAACACTCTGAAGGCACGTTTGCGTGCCCGAATGGCAATTCCGCACTCGTCCGTCCACCACTGGACCGGGGAACGGCGACGGGCACCAGAAGTCCTAGGGATGCAGTCAGTAGCACAGTTGATGAGCTGTAAGGTGAAAACTTCTATGGATTTTGGCAAACTTCGGGAGCTGGCAGAAAAAGTTGCATCCTGTCTATTCTCAAACTCATTCCAATTGGGATGTACACGTTATTGGGAGGCAGGCCAGAGCAAGATTAGGGCCAAATTCAGTTGAATTACGTTTTTCTTAAATACCCATTTACATCATCTGCATTTACATCATCTACTTCCACAATCTGGCTCCTCTGCGCCTTATGAAGCCAGGAGCGAATACAGGTGGGGAGGGGGCACAGGTGTCACATGCCCCGTGGAAAAGTGGCCAGGAAAAGCTCCTCTCTGGCCAGGAAAAGCTCCTCTCCGGGAAGGCTCGAGTGCACCATCCCTCCCGATCAACACATTTATCAGTCAAAGGGGCCTCTCTCAGGGGAACCGGCGCCCCTCTTGAAAGGGAAAGGCTTGAGTGTGAGTACGCTTTATTATGCTCGAGTGCACCTTCCACTCCCTTGCTGAAACAATTTTCTGCCGAAGTCGTACCTTCATGGACTTTCACAGTGGCGCCCCTTCGATGAAATCGAGCCCACACACACGATTGCCCTCCCCATGAACATTCCTGGACCCGCCCCTGTGCGGAGCACGGTGCCCGAGTTCTAATGCACTGTGCCGAATTATGGAAATAGATCTTGTTCATCTCAGAAATGTCTGTACTTCCACACAAACCGAACGCAACAGAGCGTGTGCTGGCGGGTTTACAACAGAGCGCAGTTGAGGTCGGCCCACACGTTCCCTGTCGCGGTACGGTGCCCAATCCTCTATCTGCAGCAGAGGAGCCCTACAGTCGGGGTCGGGTCACACGTTCCGTGTCGCGGTATGGTGGCCGACCCTGTGCCTGCAGCAAAAGGGCCCACAGGGGACGTCACAGGGGACTATCTTCCTTCGTGAGATGACGCCACATGGGACGGTCCCGGTCCGTGAGAGGACGCCACAGGGGAGGTCTTGGTCTGTGTGACGTCTCAGCACGACGCCGGTCTCGGGCCGTGGTGTGGCCACAGCCGTGTCACTCACCTGTTCTTCCTGTCGAGCACGACGATCTCGCAGTCGTTGGAGCGGTCCTGCTCGACGGCGGCCGAGCGGGCGTGCGGCAGGTAGGGGGCCGGCAGCGGACCGACACACCTGAGGAGGGCACCACGCCAGTCGGCCGCGCGCTCCTTGCGGGGCGAACACAACACCGCCCACGGCTGACACCCCGAGACCAGCAGCTGTACGAGGGCGTGCGTCACGCCCATGCACCGGGCAATACGTGCAGTGGAAACGCCGGCTGAACCAACATGCAAACACATTTTCCTTACCGCCAGCAACGCACGTGAGCGTACAGTCTGGCGGATGGTGGTCGCATTCAGACTGAGATACAACAACGGAAGTACAGACACGGCGCTGCTACACGGCGTAGCACAACACAGACACGGCGTATTACAGTACGGACACGGCGTATTACAGTACAGTACACGGCGTAGTGCAGTACAGACACGCCGTAGTACAGTACAGACAAGGCGTGGTACAGTACAGACACGGCACAGTACAGTACAGACAAGGCGTGGTACAGTACAGACAAGGCGTGGTACAGTACAGACAAGGCGTGGTACAGTACAGACACGGCGTGGTACAGTACAGACACGGCACAGTACAGTGCAGACAAGGCGTGGTACAGTACAGACAAGGCGTGGTACAGTACAGACAAGGCGTGGTACAGTACAGACAAGGCGTGGTACAGTACAGACACGGCATAGTACAGTACAGACAAGGCGTGGTACAGTACAGACAAGGCGTGGTACAGTACAGACACGGCACAGTACAGTACAGACAAGGCGTGGTACAGTACAGACAAGGCGTGGTACAGTACAGACAAGGCGTGGTACAGTACAGACAAGGCGTGGTACAGTACAGACAAGGCGTGGTACAGTACAGACACGGCGTGGTACGATACAGACATGGCACAGTACAGTACAGACAAGGCGTGGTACAGTACAGACAAGGCGTGGTACAGTACAGACAAGGCGTGGTACAGTACAGACAAGGCGTGGTACAGTACAGACATGGCACAGTACAGTACAGACAAGGCGTGGTACAGTACAGACAAGGCGTGGTACAGTACAGACACGGCGTGGTACAGTACAGACAAGGCGTGGTACAGTACAGACAAGGCGTGGTACAGTACAGACAAGGCGTGGTACAGTACAGACACGGCACAGTACAGTCAGTTAGTTAGTTAGTTATTACAAGGCGTGTAGGGCGCACGACTACATCGGTCGTAGTACGCCCAGACATGGCACAGTACAGTACAGACAAGGCGTGGTACAGTACAGACAAGGCGTGGTACAGTACAGACAAGGCGTGGTACAGTACAGACAAGGCGTGGTACAGTACAGACAAGGTGTGGTACAGTACAGACACGGCACAGTACAGTACAGACAAAGCGTGGTACAGTACAGACAAGGCGTGGTACAGTACAGACAAGGCGTGGTACAGTACAGACACGGCGTGGTACAGTACAGACACGGCGTGGTACAGTACAGACAAGGCGTGGTACGATACAGACATGGCACAGTACAGTACAGATAAGGCGTGGTACAGTACAGACACGGCGTGGTACAGTACAGACAAGGCGTAGTACAGTACAGACAAGGCGTGGTACAGTACAGACAAGGCGTGGTACAGTACAGACAAGGCGTGGTACAGTAGACAAGGCTCTGTGCTGATGACGTCATCCGCCCGGCACCGATTTGCAGTGGTTATTAGTCCTCATTCGCTGCGGTAGACCATTGTGTACTACCGTTGGCAGTGGTTACTAGTCCTCACCCGCTGCGATAGACCACCGCGTACTACCTTTGGCAGTGGTTAATGGTCCTCGCCCGCTGCCGTAGCGGTGGTAGAGTACATCGGGTATTAGCACCAACAGCGGTGAGCAATCCTTACCCGCTGCGGTAGCGGTGGTAGGGGTCGAAGCCGTCTTCGCGGTGGAACCGATCGGGCGGACCCATGTCTCGATCGTCCATCTCGTGTCTGCCCAACACGACGCCTGCGTCACGCGAGCACACGAGTACACGAACACACGGACACACGGGTACACGGGTACACCAGCGAACAGCTTCACTACAAATCGGCCTTCCTCTCAGATCAGTTGTCACCATCACATCAAATGGCACCAGTCACCTACTTCCCAAGTTCAGTGTGATAACTGCCACACAGCTTATTCAACGCAGCTTAACCGAAAGCATACAATAAGCATTGTACAGCATGGCACACATTGAAGTGGCTCCACGGAATCACTAGCGGTACATACGCATTCACGGCCAGGCCTTTTGGAGGACAACGCGAGGGCAATATGCGAGGAGAGTGTGCACAGTGACACACAATGTGAGGACAATACGCGAGGAGAGTGTGAACAGTGACACACAATGTGAGGACAATATGCGAGGAGAGTGTGAACAGTGACACACAATGTGAAGACAATATGCGAGGAGAGAGTGAACAGTGACGCAAAGTGTGAAGACAATATGCGAGGAGAGTGTGAACAGTGACGCACAATGTGAAGACAATATGCGAGGAGAATGCGAACAGTGATGCACAGTGTAGGGACAATGCACGGACACTGCGTGAGGACAGAGTGGGAAGAGCGCTGGACAATGCGAAGATATCATTAGGGTAATGTGTGAGGATAGTGCACGCAGTGTTAGTCTTTGTGAAAATGAAGAAATGTGAGACAATTTGAAGACAATGTGTGAGTACAGTAGCAGTTGTTGTCAATATCAAGACAATATGAGGAAAATGTGTAGGACAGCATGAACTGTGAAAAGCGTGAACCGTGCAAGACGACGTGAGAAAACTGTGGCAATGTGTGAGGGCGATGTGAAAGTGTCATGATGCAAGAACAGTGTGTGAGGACGTGTGGACAGTAGGACAATGTGAAAGTGTCACGCAATGTGAGGACAGTGTGTGAGGACAGTGTGTGAGGACAGCGTGTGAGGACAGTGTGTGAGGACAGCGTGTGAGGACAATGTGTGAGGACAGTGTGTGAGGACAGTGTGTGAGGACAGTGTGTGAGGACAGTGTGTGAGGACGCAGTGTGAGGACAGTGTGTGAGGACAGTGTGTGAGGACAGCGTGTGAGGACAGTGTGTGAGGACAGCGTGTGAGGACAATGTGTGAGGACAGTGTGTGAGGACAGTGTGTGAGGACAGCGTGTGAGGACAGCGTGTGAGGACAGTGTGTGAGGACAGTGTGTGAGGACAGTGTGTGAGGACAGTGTGTGAGGACAGTGTGTGAGGACAGTGTGTGAGGACAGTGTGTGAGGACAGTGTGTGAGGACAATGTGTGAGGACAATGTGTGAGGACAATGTGTGAGGACAGTGTGTGAGGACAGTGTGTGAGGACAGTGTGTGAGGACAGTGTGTGAGGACAGTGTGTGAGGACAGTGGGTCAGGACAGTGTGTGAGGACAGTGTGTGAGGACAATGTGTGAGTACAATGTGTGAGTACAATGTGTGAGGACAGTATGTGAGGACATCGTGTGAGGACAGTGTGTGAGGACAGTGTGTGAGGACAATGTGTGAGGACAATGTGTGAGGACAGTGTGTGAGGACAGTGTGTGAGGACAGTGTGTGAGGACATCGTGTGAGGACAGTGTGTGAGGACAGTGTGTGAGGACAATGTGTGAGGACAGTGTGTGAGGACAGCGTGTGAGGACAGCGTGTGAGGACAGCGTGTGAGGACAGCGTGTGAGGCCAGTGTGTGAGGACAGTGTGTGAGGACAGTGTGTGAGGAGTGTGTGCGGACAGTGTGTGAGGACAGTGTGTGAGGACAGTGTGTGAGGACAGTGTGTGAGGACAGTGTGTGAAGACAGTGTGTGAGGGCAGTGTGTGAGGGCAGTGTGTGAGGACAGTGTGTGAGGACAGTGTGTGAGGACAGTGTGTGAGGACAGTGTGTGAGGACAGTGTGTGAGGGCAGTGTGTGAGGACAGTGTGTGAGGACAGTGTGTGAGGACAGTGTGTGAGGAGTGTGTGCGGACAGTGTGTGAGGACAGTGTGTGAGGGCAGTGTGTGAGGACAGTGTGTGAGGACAGTGTGTGAGGACAGTGTGTGAGGACAGTGTGTGAGGGCAGTGTGTGAGGGCAGTGTGTGAGGACAGTGTGTGAGGACAGTGTGTGAGGACAGTGTGTGAGGGCAGTGTGTGAGGGCAGTGTGTGAGGGCAGTGTGTGAGGACAGTGTGTGAGGACAGTGTGCGGGGACAGTGTGTGAGGACAGTGTGTGAGGACAATGCGTGACGACAGATTATCTTGCGTGAAGAACAGCGCCCCACCTTCGCGAAGGCCTGCCCGGTGGCCAATGCTCGTCACCCCGACCCCGTTTCGCCTCTGGGTATGGCATGCGGTCATCGGGGCAGTCATCGACACCGTCAAGTTCGTCGGAGCCTCGGCCGATGTTGTTGACGGCCGGCTTCAGCACTGCCAAACACAAACCAGTGTTGGCGGTAGCTGTGGCTTCACGACGTGTGGTCGGTTTTGGGCTACATAGCGTCGCCAATTCATCACGCAGATTGGTCGCGAGCGAAAAGTAGCAATAGGCGGGACTCGAACCTACAACCCTTCGGTTGGGAGACGGGTAACTTACTCCCACAGCACTCGTCCCCACACAGCAACGTCACCATGGCTACGGGCGCAACTCGCCAACCATTATGTGGATACACCTGTGCTAAGAGTTTGAAAATGTGCACCTCCAGCCAGAAAATGTGCATCCCACCGTCCATCACTTTCAACTTCGACTTGAACTCACTCTTAATCTCTCCAGTGTTAAAATTACCGTTAAGCGCAGGCGCCTTCAAAAGTATATGCATGTATGTATGTATGTGTTTGTACATGCATGTATGTATGTATGCATGCATGTCTGCATGTATATACATATTTACATACCAGGGTTGGATTGGTGCCTTTAAATCCTGAATTTGGACAGGGAAAACTGGTTCATTCCATGTTATAGGATAATTATTGCAATGTTTCTGACGTCAAGAACTACTTTTCGTCCTTTGCGGTCGGTTGCAGGCAACTTCGTCCATTAGCAATGAGCTAGCAGTCATTTCCAAGCAATTTCATTGATGCTTTAACAGAAAAGGAATGGATATTTTGATCGAGAAAATAATGTTCTGGATGGCCAGGACCTAGGACAACGTTTAGTTTACCTTGATATGCTAGATAGTGTAGTATACCCTGCTATAACAGAAACGTACCATAACACGAATACATTTTGCCCAAAGGACTCCTTCAGTTGGGTTTCTGCACAATGTTCGCGTGTGAACAAACGAAGTTCCAATGCTCACGTGTTAGTTGCTCCTTCTACTAGTCACGGATTAGTCAGTAGTTCATTTGTGTCGTAGTGGCTTTTGACTAATTATTTGTGCCGGAGGGCATCTGGTTAGATATTTGTGTCGAAGCGGCCTGTGCCTAGTTGTTTGTGTCGTAGCGACACCTGGCTAGATATTTGTGTCGTAGCGACACCTGGCTAGTTATTTGTGTCGTAGCGACACCTGGCTAGTTATTTGTGTCGTAGCGACACCTGGCTAGATATTTGTGTCGTAGCGACACCTGGCTAGTTGTTTGTGTCGTAGCGATCCCTGGCTAGTTATTTGTGCCATAGCGACCCCTGGCTAGTTACTTGCGTCGTAGCGACCCCTGGCTAGATATTTGTGTCGTAGCGACCCCTGGCTATTTATTTGTGTCGTAGCGACCCCTGGCTAGATATTTGTGTCGTAGCGACCCCTGACTAGTTATTTGTGTCGCTGGGGGCATCTGGCTAGTTATTTGTGTCATAGCGACACCTGGCTAGTTATTTGTGTCGTAGCGACCCCTGGCTAGATATTTGTGTCGTAGCGACCCCTGGCTAGTTATTTGTGTCGCTGGGGGCATCTGGCTAGTTATTTGTGTCGTAGCGACCCCTGGCTAGTTATTTGTGTCGCTGGGGGCATCTGGCTAGTTATTTGTGTCATAGCGACCCCTGGCTAGATATTTGTGTCGTAGCGACCCCTGGCTATTTATTTGTGTCGTAGCGACCCCTGGCTAGATATTTGTGTCGTAGCGACACCTGGCTAGTTGTTTGTGTCGTAGCGACACCTGGCTAGTTATTTGTGTCGTAGCGACCCCTGGCTAGTTGTTTGTGTCGTAGCGACACCTGGCTAGTTGTTTGTGTCGTAGCGACACCTGGCTAGTTATTTGTGTCGTAGCGACCCCTGGCTAGTTGTTTGTGTCGTAGCGACACCTGGCTAGTTGTTTGTGTCGTAGCGACACCTGGCTAGTTATTTGTGTCGTAGCGGCGTCGCCGACGCGGCCATTCGGCGGCTGCACTAACGAGGGGCACGCACACCTCGCCAGACAGCACTGTGATGACTTTACGATTGTGACGCGGAGCCCGTCATACCGCGCGGTGACGTCAAGAGGTGAAGCAGTGGCGTCAGCGTGAGTCACATTTGTGCTCTGTTATCAGGACTGGTACGTGGGAGTTCAGAGTGGCGGCCACTTGGCTCTCAGTCCTGATGCCGCCCAACTGTGGATGGTATCAGGTGCAGTCGCCAGCAGCATCAGCTGGCACATGCCTGACCCATACCTGACTCAGGTCTGACCCATACCTGACTCAGGTCTGACCCATACCTGACTCAGGTCTGACCCATGTCTGACCCAAGTCTGACCTATGCCTGGCCTATGCCTGGCCTATGCCTGACCTATACCTGACCTATACCTGTCTCATGTCTGACCCATGGCTGGCTCATACCTGACCCATGCCTGATTCACATCTGATCCATGTCTGAGCCATACCTGACTCATACCTGAACTATACCTGAACCTGACTCATACCTGACTCATACCTGAACAATACCTGATCCATACCTGACCCATGTCTGACTGATACCTGACTGACACCTGACCAATTTCTGACCCACGCCTGACACGGGCCAGGCACGGGCCAGCATTAGTTCGGTGTTCATAACAGGAGTGGCAATGCACAACATGGGACACAATTGGCCGTGATTTCAGGCCACTGACCTGACCTGACGTGACACGAAACTCCGAGATGTGGGTTTTGTAGGCACTGCCCAATTGCACTGATGTAGCAAGTTTCCTTTCAATATATTTTCATTCGTACGAGTTATCGATCATCAAACATTGTTTTAGGTTGTCCTGTGACCTGCGTCAATGGGTTCACATGATCTGAGGCTTATATTTTCACGTCAGACGCAACAATGTTGGAAACAGTACTACAAATTTCGCAGCACAGCGCGCCGCAGTATTTCGCGATTGCGCAAAAACCTCACGGGGAGCACAAAATGATCCCCCCCGGAAAGAGTCGGCGCGGAACAAGATTCCCGACCCCGTTCCCTTATTGGCACTTTACACCGGCGTAGCAACTACCCTGTTGGTCTCAAATGGAGTGGCGTGCAAAAGGGCCCGCCGTTCGGGTCGTAGCGCTGAGGTGGTTATTGGTTTTACCACGGGCCGACCGCTAGGCCACAGGGTCGCCAATCTATCACGACGATTGGTCGCAGACGCAGAGTAGCAACAGGTGGGACTCGAACCCAGTTCAGTTGGGAGAAGGCATCTTACACCTAGATTACTCTCCTCCACATGTAGCGCTTCTCGACCGTTTGTCACTACACTGCACGTGAGAAACAGGAGATTGTTCTTAGTGGTGAGGTTGACTTCCGACAGTGAGTCCAGCTTGGGAAATGTGGGTGGAATACGACACGCAAAGGGAAAATCACCTACATCTTGAACGAAGATAATTGACGTTCTATTTGCATGTTGTGCCGACCCATATCGCTGCCGGCACTGATTAGTTGAATGTGCCTTAAGCCAAAAGAATGCAACTGTCGAATATCAGTTGAATCATGGTTCACAAAATTAGGCTGAATTTAATCTCCTTCAGTGTAGATTACGTGCAACATTGGAATCCGGTACAACTGCCTACGATGACATATAATTGTGTCCACCTTGTATAAAAAAGACGTTGTCATTTTAATTACATTTGCGACACCAAAAGCTCAAGAATATTGTTTAATTATGATGCCCAACAAGTTTGCCCAAATGTATTCAGTTGGTGGTCAGGATATTTAAGCTTAAATTATCCCTGGAGAATGTGATACAATAGAAATGGAACCACATTCAGCTGATCTACCTCAAAATAGGTCGAAATGCCCATATTGATGACTGCATTCCTCAGGATTTGGAAGTTACCTCATATTTAAATTATATTTACCTCCTTGTTTCAACGACTAAAATCGGAAATGTGGACACAATGTACTGAACTGAACATGATATTGGCGCCACTGGAGCGTGATTGTGACGGGCGGCCTTCCCGCCGGCTCGACAACCATCCAACTTCTCGACAAGATGCAAAATCAATGTCTCAGCATTGCCACAGGAGCATACAGAACATCAGCCTCACATGTCCTTCACATATGCAATCACGTACCACAACTACAACACAGACGAACAGAAGCACTCCTTAGATATCACAACAAAACACAACTCAGTAGACAAAACCCGTGTACACAGGCACTAAAAGTTCGCACCAAACGCAAACACCATCTCATGAATTCACCACTACCTAGAAAAAACAATAGGATGCTGCATGCATCAGCACACAAACGAACTACTCATCACTCTCCCCACCTTAAAATCACTTCCACCACCCACTGTATGGTGGAAACACCAAACACCCACAACACACTTTCTAAAAACAAAACAAAGCACACCTACACAGACACAGAAATACAACAACTTTTTCGGAAATTCAACTCACAATACCCAAAGTACATCATCTACAATGGCGGCTCTAAATCACACCCAGTAGAGCAGACGTACACAGCGGCGTGCAGCACCGCCCCGGGTCATCTTGTATGCCCCTGGCCGACACAGCATCTACATACACAACATAATGATATGCAATCTTCTCAGCCTACGCTACTACCTACAACACAAAAATTGAACACATCACAGTCACAGACGCCAAATCAGCAATACAAAACGTAACAAACTACACCACACCCAAACACCCTCTCATCCCCAAATATACTACACACACACAGCAAATTAACCACATCTCAGCAACTATGTCTATTTTGGATACCGAGCCATACAAACATACAAGGCAACGAATGCGCAGACACCGAAGCAAACCTAGCTACAACACTGCAACAGACCACAAAATGCCCATACTCGCAATCCGACTATTACCCCACAATACACCAGGCAATCAACAAACACACTCAACAAACACGGGACGTCGCAAGAACACAACTCTACGAAATACATCCCAAACACGAACACTGGAACACTATCAATAAAAACTCCAGACATAAAGAACTCACACTAACACGACTGCGCATCGGACACACAACACTCACCCACTCTTGCCTCATACTAAAACGCTCATGACCACAATACACAACATGTCACCAATCACTAGCATTCAAACACACACTCATACACCGCACCAAGTGCACCACCGAAAGACAACATATCACAAACTACTGCACCACAAACAACATCCCACTAAGCATCACCACCCTCCTCAACAACGAACACCCAACATTATACGAACATGACTTCCACTTTCTTTCAATTACACGCATGCTTCACGACCTGTAAAAAGGAAAGGGAACCTGGGACAAAAAGGAAAGGGAAAGGAACAAAAGATATGTTAAAAAAGAAAACATATAAAATGCAACGAAAAACAATGTAAGATACGTAAAAAAAGAAAAGAACTAAAACGACACCTCTTCAAAAAGAAAACGACCAAAAATAAGCATCGTTCCCAAAGTGTACGATGTGTTTTTGAAGTGTTAATACTGCTGTGGCGATGCCCCACTCCCAACCCACCCACTACACCCCATATCCCAAACAGGCACCGTCCGGAATGACAAATCGCCGCTACTTCATCACCTTATGCTCGGTTCACAATATGGTCTTTTGGCGCTTTCCGAGCGTTTATTCATCGTTTTTAGGCCGTTTCGTCAAACAAATCAAAACAAACAAACAAAAAGTCAAACGAACGTATTTCAGACGCCCGTCAAAACTGCGTTTTACTTACTTTTAACGCGATCGGAGCGTCGCACAGTGTGAACCGGGGTATGTCACGACCGCGTAATGAACGTCTATCTGGCGTCCAAAAGATAGATTTAGTTTATTTTTCAACGCCGATTCGGCGTTTAACGTTCTGTTGGTGTGATTGAGTGGTCGCGATATATTTGAAGTTTTGTTGGCTGTCTATAACCAGGTTGGAAGCATTGATTTGCCTGTGGCTAGAATATTTATTTCCTAGCACAGCTCTTTTGGTCACTTCGTCGAGAGGTACCCCTGAAAAATAGTCACAGGCGGAATTGTATGCAATGCTGTGTTGTGTTTGTTTTATTGGCACTGAGGAAGCATGCTTGTTCACCAAAGATGCAAAGGTGCGAAATAATATTTTGGGGCTGTGCATGCATCCCTGACACAATCTTGCAAGTATCTCTGAAGAACATAGCTATGTAGGAAATAATTGGCCCAGTGAGTTCTAAGTGCCTATTGTAAGCAAAGAAACACCTCTGACAACTCCTGATACTTAAAACACAACTTGGCACTGCCAAGTTATGCATGATGGTGAAAAACATATTCATAATTTCCGTTGCTGTAAATGCCAATTCATTTGAATTGGCATTGGAATTGGCACATGTAAATGCGCAATATATCTCAGCTTGCATTGATACAATTATTCAGGATTTCCATACAACTTGAATCGGCGGCAGTCGCGTCAGAATAGTCCATTGGCGTCATAATTGATTCGCAGGGAAGCGTAAATGAACGTTTTCATTCGGGGATACAGCGTGTGTTATTCCCGGTGTATTTCCGCTCATTTTGCGACGTCTATCTTCTGTTTGACGTTCGATATCCGTCCGTTTTACGAATGATTGACGCTCCGAATTACCAAGTGTGAGCCGAGCTTTAGGCCTCCGACCAACTCTACTACTTCAACTCTACGGCAGCTCTGCTCAACTCTGCTCATCTATCTTCAAGACGTCATTCAACTGTACCCCCGTCAACTCCCTACCACTAAACTCTACTATTCCTTCTCACCTACTCTCCTTAACTCGGTACTCCTCACGTCACTTTACTGTACCTATAACTCTTACACCTACATACACACGGAAACAGCCGACATCACCAACATGGTTGCAGGCCGGCAAAATTCACCCCCACCTTCCCCCCCCCCCCCCCCCCACACAAACACACATACCCACAAACCCACACACGTCGGCTGTGCACACTTACTCAGCTTCACCCCCCCCCCCCCCCCCCACACACACATACCCACAAACCCACACACGTCGGCTGTGCACACTTACTCAGCTTCACCCCCCCCCACACACACACACACGTACCCACAAACCCACACACGTCGGCTGTGCACACTTACTCAGCTTCACCCCCCCCACACACACACACACATACCCACAAACCCACACACGTCGGCTGTGCACACTTACTCAGCTTCACCCCCACCTTCACCCCCCCACACACACACATACCCACAAACCCACACACGTCGGCTGTGCACACTTACTCAGCTTCACCCCCCCCCCCCCCCCCACACACACACATACCCACAAACCCACACACGTCGGCTGTGCACACTTACTCAGCTTCACCCCCACCTTCACCCCCCCACACACACACATACCCACAAACCCACACACGTCGGCTGTGCACACTTACTCAGCTTCACCCCCCCCACACACACACGTACCCACAAACCCACACACGTCGGCTGTGCACACTTACTCAGCTTCACCCCCCCACCCCCCACCCACACACACACGTACCCACAAACCCACACACGTCGGCTGTGCACACTTACTCAGCTTCACCCCCACCTTCACCCCCCCACACACACACATACCCACAAACCCACACACGTCGGCTGTGCACACTTACTCAGCTTCACCCCCCCCCCACACACACACACGTACCCACAAACCCACACACGTCGGCTGTGCACACTTACTCAGCTTCACCCCCCCACCCCCCACACACACACGTACCCACAAACCCACACACGTCGGCTGTGCACACTTACTCAGCTTCACCCCCCCCACACACACACACACGTACCCACAAACCCACACACGTCGGCTGTGCACACTTACTCAGCTTGCGGCCGCGGACCGTGCAGGCGTGGCTGGAGCCACCCTTGAGGGCGCCCAGCGCCTCGTCCGGCGAGCTGAACTGCACGAACCCATAGCCGCGGAAGATGGTCACCGCTGTGGACACGGCAGGTGCGTCAGCCCGTCGCCAGTCTCGGCGAAACCGCCGCACAGCGCTGCTCTGAAATTCATGCTTCGCATAATGCTTGGTACAGGGCCTGCATGTGAAAACCGATCGTGACGCCGACACAAGTCGATAGCATGACAATAATAACATGACATTCGAATATGAAAAAGAGCACTCCTAAGAAGAAAATTAAAGTATTTCCTGACATGAATGCGAAATGTCGTGTGGTAAAATGGTCAGTAACTGATGGATGTTGCCCCACTTCATGGATGCCAACCCAGTGTCAAAACTCTGTTCCAGGAGGTTGTTGTTATTGGGGTTTAGGGGCGCATCAACTGCCTCTGTTCCAGGAGGTGAAAAATTAGCTATTGGTTCAATCTAAATTCTCGAATTTCTGGCATCGCCGACCCACGTATTGCCTGGCGTAGTCGTGTAGCAGGTACTACAGTCACCCCTGATGACAGGCAGTCAAAGGCACTACAGTCATCCCTGACGACAGGCAGTCAAAGGCACCACAGCCATCCCTGACGACAGGCAGTCAAAGGCACTACGGTCATCCCTGACGACAGGCAGTCAAATGCGGAGCAACGAGCTAGACAATGTCAGAAACAAATCAATGGTTACGCATGTCAACAAGAAATCCCCAATTTTGTATCAACTTGGGTGCTTTCAACTTGGTTCAGTTTCAAGCTTGCCTAATGATGCGTACGGCTGCATCATATACCTTTGTTAATATTTTGTGGGCAATAATAGCGCACCTCTGTTGATCAAAGTGCATCCAACACAGATGATCTTGCAACATATATTGCTTCCAAAAACCGGCTTTGGATAAAGCTATGTGGGCAATTCGCGCTTTTCGCTATACGTGAAACTAGTGTCGCACAGAGTGGAAATCGATCTACTGGGGCTAGTGATGAAGCGTTGCTACGCTGCCGCGACCGAATAGCAGGGCTTGAATGATAAACTGAACACACATGCAATCCCCTGTTGATGAATAGGTAGGCACTAGAGGGCTTTAATGACTATTTCAGACTCAATTCTACCGCTATCTGACCACCATTAACCGATTTACACTTAAACATCGGCATAACACGTTTCTATAGTCTATGCCAAGTTTAGAAATTAGACTTCTCCAAAGTTAGCTTATTTTCCCGTTGCTAAGATGAGGATTGCTAAGGATGAGGATGAGGATTGCTAAGGAAGGACACGCGCGGCTAAATTGGCTAAACCAGTTATGTGTAAGCGCGATGGCGAAATATTGCAATGCACTGGCATATCAGGAGATTGCACCTGCAATCGTGCCTGAATAACATGCAGATCATGCTTGTTTCAGAAACTTTCACATATTTCGTCATTCTCGAAGCTTGTATGATTATCTACATTATCCGGCTAATATTCACATTTCCACTTAGCGTCTTAAAATATCATTAAAAAGAGATTGCAGTTAATAGTGTTGTGAAATACAGTTCTGTGAAATTCCCGTGGTAATCCACCTGCAAAAATATATTAACTGGATGCACGTACCAAATCAGTTTCATATCACGTATGAAACCCACTGACAAAACCTGCCACGTATTTCCACATATATTTGTTGGTGACCTGACCCGTGAGTCTTTCCAGAAGCATTTTCTTGCTCAGAACTTGAGTCTCTTGCTTCTTTGGCTCCCATTACCAACCCGGCCTAAGCTTCACTGAACTTGCTGTAGTAGGACTAGTTGAAACAAACTGTGTGTACAGGTGAACTTCAAATTTTAGCGGATTGTCAACATACTTCTTAATGTTATCCTTAATATCCTTCCATATCTCTATATTAACGAATTTGTATACCAGGTTGTACGCTTTGTTTCAGGGAACAAGATCATGGCATGCCGATATTTTCATCAGCTTCGTCTGGTGTGCCATCGTCGGTATCGTCAGGCTCCCGTTCTTGCGGTTGATTTTGTGACGGTGGGTAATCCACTCAGTTTGTTCCGGCCATTGAACACGCTGTTCGCCTTTTACCCGTCGCTGGTGTCACACTATCAGCGCTGGATGTGCACTGTAGCTTTGCCCCAGCCCACGACCCTCCAAAAATGTCCAATCTTCATCACACTCGAGCAGATTTGCGTGGACATGTCAGAAAGCCTGACCAGTGAACTTACTGTACAAATCTGCACTACATATGTAAAGTTGATAGTGCCAGGTCAGCCAAGTGTAAAAGTCGAAAAGCACGTTGAATTGCCGAAAGAAGTCCAGTGGCTTATCCACCGTCGTAAAATAAACTACAAGAACTGCCTGACGATGCCAACGATGACACTGCACACAACTCAAGGCAAGTCAGGCACCCTTGGTGCCTGACGACACCAAGGGTGACACTACACACAAAAATGATGAATTTTGTTTCATGCCAGAACATTCTTGGATGGAACCAAAAACTAATGCATCCGTAAAAACATTAGCTAATACAGAGCTAAAGAAGGACACTAAATAAGACATTACAAAAATATTTCGACGAGCCACTGCAAGTGGAAACGTATTGTCGCACTCAGTCCACTGACAGTTCAGTCAATCTTGATACGGGTTCGCAATGAGTGCAAAAAATAAACATGCTAAGCAAGAAAAGGCTTCGGGAAATGTACCTAGGCCAGGTCACGAAGGAATGCACGTCGAAATGCGTGGCAGGTTTCGTCAGGCGTCCTGATTCGTGACATGAAACGGTGATGCGTGCATGCGTGAAATCTATGCTCACAGGAGAAATGTGAAATACACCGTCGATCGCAATGACTTTTTTACTGATATCTTTGATGCCAAGCTGATGGGTGAATATCAGATAGATAGCATAGTAAGTGTTCTAAAGGCTTTGACAGGGAGGAAATGTGCCAAAGCTTCCAAAATAAGCAAAGTTACAACGTGGGTAACTACAGGAGCAGCTACATGCGCAATCTGCTCATAAGACAATGCATTGCAATCAAAATGATGCCTAGGTTTCTGGCTTAGTCCATTTAGGACCTTTGGTTCTGGAAACATACAAAGATATGCCAAATATGGGGAACGGTCCAAATTCTGAACTTGGTGTTCATAAAAGTGTTGCGTGCTATCTTGAAATGTGAATTGTTTAATGGGCATATGCTCAAGATAAAATGAAGCATACCGACGCACTGCATGTGTGCCCAGTTTATTATTCAATAACTTCTACGAGGTCGAGACCACGTGAAGACCACTCGTCAGTG
The DNA here is from genome assembly GCA_034440615.1 of Ashinkailepas kermadecensis. Lineage (NCBI taxonomy): Eukaryota > Metazoa > Arthropoda > Thecostraca > Neolepadidae > Ashinkailepas > Ashinkailepas kermadecensis. The sequence continues at coordinate 30,858 of JAOTOM010003782.1, read as the reverse complement.
TCCACTTCGTGCAGCACTAGTGCCACCTACAACGAAAAATATGAACTATGCATATACCTTCACAGAAATAAAATCTTGATGCAATAAATGGTGCTAGACCACCAATGTTCAGTGCAATTTAATAATTAAACGTTCGAAATTTGTGCTAGGAATCGAGTTTCCATAATTATCATCGTATTAGGCGTGATGACTAAGAACGCACATAAGGTTTTAAAAAGTCAGCATCTTGGTGTGGGCTAATTCTTTCAAAACAATGTTCATATTCAGAATCAGCACATACAAAACCACATCAGAAAAAGCTGGGGGGATGAAAACATGTCGAGCAAAAAAACATGTTAAAAGACAATCCTACTTCGTAACGGTTGAGCATGCTTTGATCATCTTGTGCTAAATATTTGCGACGCAGTCAAACAATTAGCACGATTTGAGCCAGTGATCTGCTGGCCGCCATCTAAGTCGACAATCACTAGCGTGTCAGCATAGTCACCAGAGAGCTAACACACCCAGCCATGCCATCAGAACTTGGCAGCTTCTTTGAGCGAAGTTTTGCTATGAACTGTCATCAAGATATGTAACACGAAACCATCAGTTGCCACCAATTCTCACAATTGTTGGCAACTCTGCCCTACTTCAGACTCATACCAAGGACTTTTCCAAACTTGTCGAAGAGCCGCTCGAGATCGAACGATACGACGTCACTGCCGATGTTGCCCACGTAGATGCGCGCATCGGCCGTTTTGGGATCGCTCGTCAGACGACCACTTCCTTGCGCCATGCTTCTCGCCTGTCTCTCCACCCTGAGGTGAGCACGAGAAGATAAGCGCCAGCAGACGATTATTTGGTCACCATAAGGTAACAACTAGGTCAACACGAGGAGGTCAACATGAGGAGGTCAAAACGAGGAGATGAGCATCAGGTCAGCACCACAAGGTGAAAATTGGGTTAACACCAGGATATTGACCAGCACCAGAACAGCACCAGATCACCACCAGGTGAGCACCACAAAGTGAACACCAAGAGGTGAATGAGATGAACACCACAGTGTGAAGTGCGAAGCTCTGCTGCATACTGGCCGACACTCAAGTCACCACAATATTTTATTTGGTATTTTTATATTTATTATCCATTGCATTTCATATGGCAAAATTCCATATGGCATCAATGACACATGAAAACATGCCAGACTTTCCCACATTTGCTACACTTCGCTCCCTCGGGCCATAACACCTGCAAACCAAACGTGTTGTTGGTAAGCAGGCCTGGGCAAGGCATAGATTTGATCAGTGGGCTTGGATGGCATGGCCATTCCGGTACCCAAATCATAATAGGTCGGGTGACAACGTTGATTGGAGAGGATTGAGTCATAGCTGCCCAGTGTCCCTCTAGCCAATTTTCAGCCAATTATTGATGCTGCTGACACAACCTCATCTGGTAACTTGTTCAATGGTGTAATGACTCAGATATAGAACTTGGCTCTAGCTTGGCTTGCAAACCTCCCTTTATTCACCTGCAGGTATGTGCTCTCGTTCTTTCATCCAGGGTAGTCTCAAAAGAAATACTCGGAACGTACATCTACATTTCATGTCGGAATAGTGTACGTTACCATAAAATATACGCGCACAACCCGGTCCCCGACATTGCACAGTTTCAGCCTCTTCAGGCGCCCTTGACATTACAGATGTCCTGAACAAGTTTGGTAGCTCTCAATTGTACTTTTCAACGGTCTTAAATTCGTGCAACAAGCAGGTTCAATGGCTTGTGCACAATAATCGAGGTGAGGCCTGGCATAGGTGGTGTACAAAATCTTGAAATCAAGTATTTTTGGGGGAGGGCGCAGAGGGGGCACGTCTGGGCACACTCCGGTGCACCTTCTTGATATCTCCTTATCAGGTTTGTTGTTTTCTTCGCGGCCTTTACTGGCCGTTGTTTTTCGAGTGGCTGAACCCCACGTGTGCGCCGCTAGCGCTATCCTCAGCAGAACGTCCTGCACCCCGAACAGCCGCACCAGTCGCCGCTCGCCCTGCACCCCGAACAGCCGCACCAGTCGCCGCTCGCCCTGCACCCCGAACAGCCGCACCAGTCGCCGCTCGCCCTGCACCGACGTGATCTCGTCGAACGTGTCACACTTTACAGTCTGATGGACAGGGACTGCAATGTGATGCAGCTTTCACCAGGGTGAGGGCAGGGAGAGGAGCAGAGATGCTATCCATATTGTATAATACCATGACGCACGTCCGTCCGGAGTGAGAGCAGGGAGAGGAGCAGAGATGCTATCCATATTGTATAGTACCATGACGCACGTCCGTCCGGGGTGAGAGCAGGGAGAGGAGCAGAGATGCTATCCATATTGTATAGTACCATGACGCACGTCCGTCCGGGGTGAGAGCAGGGAGAGGAGCAGAGATGCTATCCATATTGTATAGTACCATGACGCACGTCCGTCCGGGGTGAGAGCAGGGAGAGGAGCAGAGATGCTATCCATATTGTATAGTACCATGACGCACGTCCGTCCGGGGTGAGAGCAGGGAGAGGAGCAGAGATGCTATCCATATTGTATAGTACCATGACGCACGTCCGTCCGGGGTGAGAGCAGGGAGAGGAGCAGAGATGCTATCCATATTGTATAGTACCATGACGCACGTCCGTCCGGGGTGAGAGCAGGGAGAGGAGCAGAGATGCTATCCATATTGTATAGTACCATGACGCACGTCCGTCCGGGGTGAGGGCAGGGAGAGGAGCAGAGATGCTATCCATATTGTATAGTACCATGACGCACGTCCGTCCGGGGTGAGAGCAGGGAGAGGAGCAGAGATGCTATCCATATTGTATAGTACCATGACGCACGTCCGTCCGGGGTGAGAGCAGGGAGAGGAGCAGAGATGCTATCCATATTGTATAGTACCATGACGCACGTCCGTCCGGGGTGAGGGCAGGGAGAGGAGCAGAGATGCTATCCATATTGTATAGTACCATGACGCACGTCCGTCCGGGGTGAGAGCAGGGAGAGGAGCAGAGATGCTATCCATATTGTATAGTACCATGACGCACGTCCGTCCGGGGTGAGGGCAGGGAGAGGAGCAGAGATGCTATCCATATTGTATAGTACCATGACGCACGTCCGTCCGGGGTGAGGGCAGGGAGAGGAGCAGAGATGCTATCCATATTGTATAGTACCATGACGCACGTCCGTCCGGGGTGAGGGCAGGGAGAGGAGCAGAGATGCTATCCATATTGTATAGTACCATGACGCACGTCCGTCCGGGGTGAGAGCAGGGAGAGGAGCAGAGATGCTATCCATATTGTATAGTACCATGACGCACGTCCGTCCGGGGTGAGGGCAGGGAGAGGAGCAGAGATGCTATCCATATTGTATAGTACCATGACGCACGTCCGTCCGGGGTGAGGGCAGGGAGAGGAGCAGAGATGCTATCCATATTGTATAGTACCATGACGCACGTCCGTCCGGGGTGAGAGCAGGGAAGGAATTGGAATGTTATTGGCAGGGTTGAAATTTGTATGAAAAAAAAATAACGGGATTTGTACTGGAAAGATGTTCCAGATCAAAATTCATGTTGGGTATCCCATAAAAGGTTGTGCCTATATAGATGAGTGAATATTCTGTTTGACCAGTTTTGCTAGTACCTTGCAAACTATTGAGGTCAAACTGACTGCCCTGTAGTTTCCTACACACCTGATACTTCCACTTTTTGAAAATTGATACTACATTTGCATTATCTCTATCTTCATGTACTTCAAAATACCCCATAGAACACCTGAAAATGATACCATCGGGAACTGCCAATGCCTTAGCCTTAGCATACTCTACTAAGATCTTAGCATATATATGATATCACCCAGACGATTTATTAGGTTTGATATTCTGCGACTGCTTTTCTATAGCGTCTGTTGTAATTGTAGGATTCCCAACCTATCACCTACTATGACATAGCTTTCAGTTGTTTCTAATGTACCAGAGTTATCTTTAGTAAAGATTGATGAGAGTTGTTTGCTTAGGGACACCACCATATCACAATCATCAACCACTATTTTACCATCTACCTCCAGTGGCCCAACATTACACTTTTTAGACTTCAATTTGTGGAAGCTAAAGAACCTCTTAGTATTGCCTGCTGAACATTATCAAGCTAATTTGATTTAAGTCAGTCTTTTAGATGTCGTAACATACCTTCTAACTTTATTTCTAGCTATTATATATGCTTCTAGATTTCCCTCAGAGTCCAGCATCTTTTAGTTTGTTAAACACCTGCTTTTTACTCCAGTAAATGCTTTACTTCCTTGGTAAGCCATGAAGGGTGCTTAACCCTGTTTGATCCAATTTGTCTATTGGGAATGAACCTATCCTGACCTTGAAACAGTTCATCTTTTACCATTCTCCACATTTCATAGGCATCTAAGCCCATCAATAACTCTTCCCAGTTAGTTTCATTCAGAAAGATCCTGAACTCACTGCAATTCCCTTCAGCAACATTTGGAATAAATGTTTTATTGATTCCTACACTTCCAACATATAAGGAAAAGCATATAATGTTGTGATCACTATTACCAAAGTTATATCCCATGTTCATCTTCTGTACAAAATTGTACTCATTTGTAAGCACCAGATCTAGCATTTCATTTCATTCACCCCTTGTAGGTTCATGTGTCATTTGAAAGAAGAAATATTCCTCAAAAGAAGCCATGAAACTTCTTCCTGACTTGCTTTGTCTAGTTCTGTCTCCAATCCCTGCTATGTTTAATTATCCAACGATACAGCTCTCCAATGCACTCTCCCACTTATCTCTTCCAGCATCAACATGTCAGTGTATTCATTCTGGTCTGGTGGCCTATAGAATGTCCCAATACTAAATATTGTTCCATTCTTCAGAATGATATCCAACCTCAAAGTTTCTACTCCTTCTCTCAAAGTACTCTATCCTCTATGAAATGACATTCCATAACTTTCTTCACATACCAGAGTATCCCACCTCCTATTGTAAAGCTGCCATCACCAACCAGGACCTAGCTATCCCATCACAATCCCCTGCACAGAGCCTAGTTTGTAAGTTTGGAGTTAAGTTGAATTTGCTCTCAGCACACCCATTGGTACAAATGGGTATTCAAATACTTGTGAAATTGAGTTTTACACACATTTTAGGTCAGCAAAGCAGATAGGCATTAGCTTAGTTTTTTTGTGAACATTTGATACCATTATGGGGTGGAATTTAAAAAAAGAAAGTAGATTGTTTTTGTTTAAGAACATGTAAGGGTAGCTTAGGCTAGGTCAGGTTAGATTTTCTTAATTTGGAAAATTTTGGGAGAATAAAATTGTGGTAAATTTGCAGTTTAAGATAAGGTAACTTTTTATTTCTCTGAATCCCTGCTATCAATGCAATGCTTATGAATGTGCTGGACATGGTGTGACCATTTGTTTCCTATGCAAATGCTTACTTTTCAGTCGGGGGGGGCACAACAACACCCAAAAAGGGGCTTGGAATTGGGTAATGCAGTAACATTCAAAATAAGGAAAAAGCAACATAAGCTGACCTAACCTAGCCTAACCTTCCATACAAGAAAACAACATATTTTTAATTGGAAATTACACCCCCCCCAAAAAAAAAGAGAAAATATATACTTTTGATTTTTGGCGAATTTTTCTTCAGAACAGCATGTTTATGAAGGTGACTAAATGATCTTGCCACTTATTTTCTGTGCAAATGTTTTTTTTATTTTAACCAATTGGGAAAAAAATCAAAATTTCCCAACTCATAAAACCTAAACTAACCTAACCTAACCAAACCTAACCCTTGTTTGCTTTATGGAGGCAAATGCATGTAAAACTTTTCTTGTTACCACCTTACAGCATGATAATACCAAACAATTCCCTTTTTCACAAATATTTTTTTTTTTAATCCATGGGTTTTTCTTCAAAAGCAGCTTAGGTTAGGTTAGATTAGGTTAGGCTGGGTTGGGTTTCTTATGCTAATTTTGAGAATTTTCAGAAAATAAATTGCTTGACATTTTTTTGTTAATGTTATTGTTAATGTTAATGTTAATGCTTTTTTCTCCAAAAGTAGGTTAGGCTAGGTTGGGTTAGCATATGTTGCATTTTTAGCATTTCTTTTTGTGCTATGTTACCTAACACAAAGCCCTTTTTGACATTATTTTGCTCACAACCTGAAAAGTAACATTTGCACAGAAAATAAGTGGTCCCATCATCTTAGTTAGTTAGTTATTTGGGCTTAAGGGCGCACCGACTACGAGGTCATTTAGCGTCCATTCCCATCATCTTAGTCATCGTCATAAACATGGTATTCCAAAGAAAAAATCCTAAAAGTAAAAAAAAAACCTTTTATGATAAACTTACTGCCTAAACTAGCCTAACCTAAATTAACCTAACCTAGTCAAATCGAGCCGAGCCTCTTTGATTGCTTCATCGAAGTAAAATGTGTGTAAAACATGTCTTGTGAATATCTTAAAACACAATAATACCAACAAAAATCATAGGAGCATCAAGACTTCAACAAAGCATGTTCTAGCAAATCAATAATAATCATGGACACCCATACATAGGCATAGGAACAGAGGGGCCAGGGGACCATGGCCCACCCACTTTTCAAAGTTGGTGGGGGGGGGGGGCAACAATGGTAGCTGGCACTTTTGAGGCATATAAATTTCCCAAAATGCAGCATGCACACATTTGAATATGTGATAAACTACCTGAAATCCATAACTAAGTAAAAGCTCTACATATCACATCGTAGCACTTCATTCCTCAAATCATGCACACATGGACATGATCGTACAACAATGAAACTAATTCAGAAGTTGTAATACAACAGATATATGGATATTCACACCTTATATTATGTTATGATAAGACTATAAAGCAGATAATGTGCCAACCAGTACCAAAATACATTCATACTAGAGTTTTACTGTGGTTCTTTGACTGTTAACATATTTAACATCGATTTCATTAGCATTGCCTAGAGTAGAAAATTGTAAAGACTGAGGGCAGTAATGCAACATAATCAAGGTAAGACATACAATTTGCAAGTGCAACTTCCTTGCCTTGATATTAGAGCTATGTATTATATACGACCTTGGTCCTAGCTGCCATACACTTCAACATGTTCGTGTATTTTGATTATTGAAGCATACAAATTACTACCACGATACATACATTGCGTGACTGTAGTATGGAATAGAACGTTAAAATTTCCACATTTCAATGGATTTTCACAGTTTGGCACAGCACACTGATATCCAACCTTTTGATTGAGATGCCGGGGTATTATCGGTGCTGGCATGGAATATAACAAAATACTCATTTCCATCATTTATTATGGTAGCATAGATACAATAATGCAGTCCACACACTATTATATCAACTTCAAGTTCGAGGATGCCTCTCAGAATCTTACCATCCCCAGAGAGGATTAGGTGCTCGTGATGCGACCTGACAAGGTCACATGAGTGATATGAAGAGTGACGATGTGACGAGTAACGAGCGATGCTGGTCAGGTGACCTGAGAAGGCACATGACGAGCATGGGAACTGACCCGAGTGGATCTTCAGCAGGGTAACTGCGTAGTGGCATTAAAAGCACGTTAAACATGGAATTCAAATTATGTCGTTCAACAGAAATGGTTCAGTAAGATGTATGTAGCATATTGTTACATATGCTAATGGCATATGTAACAATACCTGCTTAGCATGTATTGTTGATGATCCCGTAATATATTTAATGTATGTTTATTGGAGTTTAGGGGCGCATCGACTGCAGTGGTCATGCAGCACCCTAATCTATTTAATGAAGACATTTGGATTAAGAGCATTAAAACACCGAATTACAACGGAGACTACTATCAAGGCTTTTCATTGCCCAGTGATGTGTACGTCCAGGCTGAGATTTAAGAACCCCGAAGATAATGCGATGAACTTAGGCCAATTGCAGGGTGCATATTTATGAACACTACTTGTGGTTCAAGCACATAAATGGGCATAGGAAAGTCGATTTTGTGCGATGTACTCCATAGACGTCAGTGTTAAACTATACAATGATTGGGACATGCGCAATGGCGTACCGAATGGGGGGGCATTGGAGCAGTCCCCCTCCCCACGAGTGGATGTGGGCCCCCAATATCGCGCCGGGGTTCGGAAAAATAACGCCAGGCTCCATAAAAAATCCTGTTGGTGTGCCCAACAATCACACCGGGGAACATACGCATCACTTTGGGGTCCTAAAAAGTCGCGCAGAGATCACTGAAAATGACGATGGGGCTCCCAAAATCCCACCAAGATCACATTTGGGCTTCAAAAATCGTTCCGGGACCATAAAAATGACGCTGAGGGCTCCAAAATGTTGGAACGAGCCCTTGAAAATATCGTTGGGCCTCCAAAAGATCGCTCCCGGACCCCGATAAATCGTGACAGGGCCCCAGAAAATCACGCTAAGGCCATAAGAGGTCGGGACGGGTACCTGGAAATCACGCTGGAGGCAAAAAAAAACCGGAAGTCACGCCGGGACCCTCGAAAACGACACTGGGTACCAGAAAGACTGGCCAGACTCTCAAAATCATGCTGGGTCCCAAAAGGTCGGGTCGGGGACCCTGATAATCGCGCTGGGGCTCCAAAAAGTTGGACCGGGCACTTAAAAAATCGCGCTCGGAGCACGACAAAGTCGTGCCGTTGTCCTTGAAGATCACGATGGGTGCCGGAGAAAGACGGGCTTGGCCCATGAAAATCACGCTGGGGCCTTCAATAGTTCGCGCCTGAGCCCAGAAAATCAAACTGGGGGCCGAAAAGAAGTTGTACCGGGGTTCTTGAAAATCACAATGGGGACTCCAAAAGGTTGGGCCGGGGCCACTGAAAATTACGCCGAGCCTGAAGATACCCAAAAGTCGCGCCCGGACCCATGCAAATCACGCTTGGGTTCAACAGGGGGGCCCCTAAAGTCTCATCGGGAACACCCAATAAATGAAGCCAGGGCAACGAAAAACAGTCTGGGCATGGAAATCACTCTGGGGTCCCAGCAATTGTTCCAAAAGGAACCAAACGTGTTGGACCCCCAAATACGTGTAGAGGCCACTAAAACTCGCGATAGACATTCGACCAAATGAAGACAGGGTCCAAAAATCGCACTTAGACCCAAAAACGTCATGCCGCTACCCTTAGAAATTACCAGGGGCCCAAAAAAAAGTCGCGCCGGAACCCCATAAGTCGCAGCTGGCTTCCCAAAAATAAATCCCTACCCAGCATGTTACTCTGCGGCCACAAAAAAAAATGCGTCAGAACCCTCCCCCCAAAAAAAAACGCGCCGGGTCCGAAAAAAGCACGTTAGAGCACCGAAAAAAAGGAATTGGGAGCCCAAAGAATCGTACTGAGGCCTAAAAATAACGCGCAGGAGGATTACAAAAAATAGAAGTTGACCCAAAAAATCACAAGAGGACTGACTCCTTCGAGTCGACTCAAGAACCGAAAAATTCATAACAGGTCAGGAAGGAAGTTCTCCTCATGGCCTTTTTACTCTGAAGGTTGCCATCGGTTGAAAAAAAACTTGTTGAGAAGCCAGTGGCATACCGGAGGCAAATCCCCCCCCCTCCTCCATCCTGAAGAGGTGGGCTTCCAAGAACCCAAGAATCGCGTCGAAGGCCCCAAAAAATATTATAGTGATAGATTCGCGTCGGGGCCACAGAATTAGATGTTATAAATAAATACAACCGGCACCAAAAAAAACCTTGCACCGGGTCCAAAAATTTGCGCCGGGAATGACAAAATCGCGCCAAGGCCCAGATAGGTACAACGCGCTCCGCGAACTAGCGCAAGCCCCCAAATATCGCGCTTGGAACCCAACATTTCCGTCAGTATTCCCATAAATTCTGGTCGGGGCATGAAAAATTCCCCTAGAGGCTCCCAAAAATTGGCGTTGATGGACACAAATAAGCACAGCGTGGCCGAAAAATCGCATAGAAACCCGACAAGGATCAAGCCGGAGCCCTCCAAAATAAAGAGAGATTCCCAAAAAATAAATGTTAGGCAGAAACATCGCTCCTTATCCCAAACATACCATCCGGTGCCTTAACAAATCGCATATCGCACCGGAAAACGTACTGGAGTTCGACAAATCGCGACGGGACACCAAAAAATGTCGCCGGGGCCAGAAAAATCGTGTGGACTTTACATAATTCAGAAGAAGTCACCAAAAATTGCGTCGAGCCCAGAAAACCGGCGTCAGATTCCCTCCCCCCCCGGAACCACAAGCCTGGGCCCGAAACGTCGCGACGGGACCCGATAAGTTATACTGAAACCCACAATATCGTGTTGCGGTCCCACAAATGTGAACGAGGAACCCCTAATGAACACAGCGGGACCCACAGAGCACAACTGGAGAACGAAAATGCACCGGGACCTCCAAAGCGTATCGAGTCTGGCAAAAATCGGCAAGACCTTAAAACGCGAGATGCAGCTCCAAATAAACACACCGGGAGCTAAAAACAAACGCAACGAGCCCTCTAAGCACACCGGGGCCTTGAGACTGCATGGGGTCCTCAAAAACAGGCTGGGGCACTACAAAATCGACATGTTCCTAGAAAAGGAACAAAAAGACCGGGCACTAAATAAACACTTCGGGGTGTGGGAAAATGCGCCGATACCTAAAACAAGATATCGTCGGTGCACAAAAACGCAACAAAAATATAAACAAGAGCCAGGGTCGCAAAATGTTCTGGGCCCCTAACAAAAATTGGCTGGAGCCCTAAGGTACATCCATACACAAAGAAAAACGGAAAGGTCCAAGAAAGACCTCCTAACTAGAGACTCAGTTCTCTTGCCAACCTGGGAGCATAATTAACCAAAGAGATGAGGTGCATCGAAGCTCAGCGGTTATCCGGATTTCTTAGCCACCAGAAAATGTGGGAAGAAGAGAATTGATCATTGAATTGAACTCAGGATGGGTTCTTGCGAATGTCAAGTCTGAACACGTTTATGGCTTTATGAGGTGCTGTGTGCTGTCACATGTCAGCTATTTTGTGCTGAATAGTTGGTCCCCAAAATAAGCTCTTACATTCTGTTTCAGCCAGGTGATGCATGATATAGTTGTTGCATCTCGTTTCAAGTGGCGGATATTCTAGGATGCACAATGTGCATACAGAGACGTTTCAGGTGACTGATCATCTATGTGTTGGAGCTAGGTCCTAATGAGAAACACTATACAATGTATTTTATGTATTACGATTTTCTTTGCTCTAGTCTGTCAGCCTGCCAATCTTGGTCTGTCACACACCAGATCAGAGAATTGTCAACAAGCGATCACCTGTTTTTCCTGTTTCTCATCCTTTCCAGCATCAATCATGAGACTTCTTTTGCCATGGGGCAGCAAGTAAGCTACGTTCTTGCTTATTCTTTCTCATCACCAACATCGGTGAACATTTACAAGGGAGACATCTTAGTGATGCAAAGTACTAATTCATGGAAACTAGGGCATATCACATACCCATTAGTGAGGCTGTAATGAGCTTGCACTACCCACACACATGCACAAAGCATAAGTTGAAGAAATTGTATTTGAATTGTATAGGTACTAATGGTTTCCCTTGCACCAGGAAGATATACCTAATATTTAATCCACTAGTCATGAAGAGTTCCATGTTCAGCAAGAAGTGTGAATTTGAAAGTACTTATATTGCGATGATAGTTATTTTCAGTACCACATGTTGCTGTTAGCCATACATGTGCCCAGGGGACCTGCCTCCTTCCCCTTAGGCCTGCCCCTTGAAGGCTGTGTGTTCACTATTCAAATTATTGGGTACTCTATCCAAAAGTGCTCAACCATGGTACCTTGCAAAATGTATGGGTGCTCCCCTGCTGTTGACCCTGGCCCACGCACTTTCTTAGATGTTCCTTTGCCTATGCACCCATACATCATTTAAAATTGACAACATTTATAGACAATAAACAAGGCATACCTACTCATATTCCTGACCTACACACTTCTGCACCTACCTACCTATGTGTATCTACCCAGGTACCTAGGTACCTGCCTATGTACCACCCTCCACTGGTACATTTTTGCTTTAATGTGCTTCATGAGTTCTGGGAAATTATCATTCCAATGCAATGTCTATGAATGTGGCTAAGATGATGGGTCCACTCATTGTCTGCAGAAATGCTTACTGTTCAGATTGTGAGCAAAATAACACCAAAAAAGGGGCTTTGAGTCAGGTAGCATAGCATGAAATAAATATCTAGAAAATGAAACAAAAATGCAACATAACTGAACCTAAACTACCCTAACCTTGGCAGAACAAGCCCAAAATTGGCAGAACATCCCTGGGGCCATTCAGTAGGAAAACAACTGATGGCAGTCACTCACAAGTGACTGCCAGGAAATGGCTGAGATATTTGCAGGGGCATTTTCCTCAGTATGCTGCACAAGTAGACTAGCAAACCCAGCTCCACACAAAACTACTGAAACAGTGCTGCAAAGGATTGATATTACCAAAGCTGATGTGCTCAGAATTTTGAATGAGATTGATGGGTCCTTCAGCATGGGCTCTGATGGAGTCCACCCTCAATTAATTGTATCTTGCTGTGAGGAGCTTATAAAACCATTTTTTATAATTTTTAACTCATCTCTTTCTACTGGAAGTCTTCCTGACAGTTGGAAAGCTTCACAAGTTATTCTAATTTTAAAAAATGGTTCAAGGCATGATCCACTAAATTATTGCCCAGTGAGTCTTACTTCTGTCCCAAGTAAAATTCTGGAACATGTAATTGTTGAGAAGCTCACAGAATATTTGGAGGTCCATCACTTGCTGGACCAAGGACAATTTTGCTTCCGTTGTGGACATTCTTTAGAGGATCAACTACTGCTAACATATGAGACTGTCTCTACCTGGCTAGATAAGGGCTACATGGTGGATGTAATTTCCTTTAATTTTACATAGGCATTTGATGTTGTTAATCATGTGCTGCTACCAACAAAACTGAGAGCTCTGGGAATTTTGGAGATAATCCTTACCTGGATCCAACATTTTATCTGTGGGAGGGAAATGAGTGTTTATCTGTTGCCCTTCCAGCAAACCAAAGGATGTTCTGAGTGGAATATCCCAGGGCTCTGTACTAGGTCCTGTTATTCTTGATATATGTTAATTATGTACCTCATGGTATACACTCCCAGTTCAAGCTTTTTGCAGATGACCATTTCACAGGCTGGCATTTCACATGGCAAAAAAGATATAAATGCACTGGTTAGTGCTGCCAAGTCATGGGGACTAGCAATGAACTCCAACAAATGTACAGTTCTCAAAGCACACCATGGCTCATATGACTGGAAAAATATTGGCCCTTATGCATATTATTACCTGGATGGATTTCAGGTAAGCTGTGTTGAGATGCATACTGACCTAGGTATCACAGTAGATAAAAACTTTGTGTTTCCATCAACACATTGCTGGTATAGTACAGAAAGCTTGAAGTCTGGCCAGCAACTTACTAAGTTCTACTGAATTTACAAAAAACCTTACACATTACTCATGGCAGGCCTCTTTTGGAGTTTTCATCATGTGTTTGGAATACAAGCTACATAGGCGATTTAAGGCAACTAGAATCAGTACAGAGAAGGTGGACACAAAACATTGAGGGTATGGATTATGGTGCCAGATTACAGAAACTATATTTGCACATGGTGAAAGGTAGACTGATTTGAGCAGAGATTATCAAATGTTGGAAGATTTTTCATGGCCATTCTGCTATTAAGATCACTGACATGTTTGTGCTGGCACCATTGGTGAACATATGTGGACATTCACTGAAATTGGCTCACAGGCATGCATCAGTGGATTGTAGGAAGATATTTGTTTAGCCTCAGATGCTGTGCCACCTGGAATTCATTGCCTCATGATGTAGTAGCCTTAATGGATGTGGGTGCATTTCAAGCTGCACTGCACTCAAATCCCTGCACATTGTTGTACAAATATACTGAATAGATTAACCATGCTAATATACTAATTGAACTTGAAGAGTAGCTTTACTTCTTTATATTCAATTTTTCCTAACTTCCATCCGAAACAACAACATACCTACCTTTTAGCAGATGTAGTGGCTACTCTAAGCATACAAATTCTGCTTAAGGTACACTTTCCAGTTTCTGTGTCTTGCCCTGTCTATCTGATAACCATATTTTTCTTTAATCTAGGGGACTGGCATACCTGCAGATACGGGCTCCCCTTTATTGGCCACAGAACTCGTCTCTGGGTGAGTGATGCTCAACAATTTGGGGAGCCAACCAGGTGAGAGAGCTGGGCAGTGATAAATTATTTGTGAAATAGTGTGGAATATACCACTTACTGAACATTAAGTTGACATCCTTCCCAAATAATTATCGACATAATGCTTCATGGTGCATGCTTGTGAATTCATCATGCCTTGTTCTAACACTATCCTGTATACATGTACCATGCTTATGCTCATCATAACGGATCCAGGATCATGATAACGAAATTCCCATAGTGCAATTTCATGCAATGGGATTGCCTATAATGTGCTATGTTATACAATACCAGTTTATAGCATAGTATTTGCATTGCTATCATTGATATTGGTTTCTACAAATTAGGCACCTCTCAACACACACAAAATGGGTAGTTACCTATATGTTACTATGCAATTGTCCCAAAATTGGGCTTCAAGGACCTAAATATATCAAACAGCATTCTTTGCATAGCAATTTGGACATCCCGCTGTACTCGTTTTGACATCCAACAACTAACAATAAATAGTTATTTTAACACTGGAACTAGGCAAGTGAACCTCCATTTGGAGGCAAAAAAATTAGGTAAATTTGGAGATCAAGGTAAATTTTGAATTTGTGGAATTTTTTAATGTAATAGTAGGCTTTCTGATGTGATGAAGATGATGCAATCACTTATTTTCACTGCAAATGATTACTTTTAAGTCAATGGCGGTCGATACAATTGATGACATCATAGGCACAAGTAACCTAACCTAGACTAAGATAATGTAGCATAATATATAAAGTCATAAATAAGGTCATAAGTATTAAGGTTTAATAAGAGCCACAGGGGCCCATCTGGGTTAAGCCTATCTAGAAAAGGTACTAGAAATGTACATACTCTCACCCCAATCAATTCCTTATCCCAAGTTCCTAGGAAGCTATATATCCCAGCCTATCTAGCACCACTCACTTGCTACCACATAACACCCTCAACAATCACAAGCTCCTCCCATCTACCCATCGTGCCACCATAGACAATCTCATCAGCATCACATCCCGAAGGAAGGTGCTGAAACCACTGCTAGGCACACCCCACACAAATTCATAAAGCATTCAGACTTAATAAGAGATTCACTTGCTATTGTATAATACACTCAACAATTACAAACTCCTCCCATCATACCCATTGTGCTACCATAGACAATCTCATCAGCATCACATCCTGAAGGAAGGTGCTGAATCCACTGCTAGGTACACCCTATATAAAGTTATAAAGCATTTAGACTTAATAAGAGACTCATAAAATGTATCATAGCATAATATAATATAATCTAACCTAACCTAACCTAACCGGAAAACCAGAATCCTCCGAAGCAAGTTTTTCAGCCATGACGTCATCAAATGTTTGCGACATTGTATAGGCAGCTTTAGTAACAATACCTACTAAACTTTCATAAATTGAGTAAATATTCTTACTACACACTTCCCCTCTTAGTAAACATGCTACTAAACCTTCGAGGATGTGTTGGACAGCACTGCCCTTAACGATTACAGCATAGCAAGGAATGTCCGGCCTTGGTCGCTTTGTGGATGCGTCAGTTTGGGAGTATGAATTCTCGGAAATAAACGTCGAATCAAGGCAGAAATATAAGGTTTTTTGCCGTCAGAGTATTAAATCGAGTGCATGAAGTGTTAAACTTCTTCTTTATCACATCTATGACACCAGGTACGGATAATTATACGCGTTGTGCTACCTATATATGTAGTTAAGATTTTAATTGTTTATTTCCTTGCCAACTGAGAAGTAATCATTTGCAGAGAAAATCAGTGGTCGCATCGTAATTTTTACGTTAAAATACCGCATATTGAAGAAAAAAAATCAAAAGTATCAAAATTTACCTTGATCTCCAATTATACCAAAAATTCATGAGGAAAATTTCAACAAATTTTTTTTCTGACAATTTTCGAAATTAAACAGCCTAATCCGACCTAACCTAACCTAGCATAAGCTGCTTTTGAATGCAAATCAATTTCCTTTTTTTAAATGATTCTGAAAATTTGTTTAAAGTCATAAAGTCATAAAGTGTTAAGGCTTAATAAGAGCCACAGGGGCCCATCTGGGTTAAGCCTATCTAGAAAAGGTACTAGAAATGTACATATTCTCACCCCAATCAATCCCTAATCCCAAGTTCCCAGGAAGCTATATATCCCAGCCTATCTAGCATCATCCACTTGCTATTGCATAACACCCTCAACAATTGCAAGCTCCTCCCATCATACCCATTGTGCTACCATAGCCCCTGCTTAAAGGGGTCTGTGCCATGCACATTTAACATAAATATTATCCCCTCCATCCAAAATAGAAATCAAAAACAAGATTTTCCTGCCTAAAAAATTTGTCCACCCTACTTTTAAATACATTCAATGAGGAACTCCCCACAACATCAGCAGGCAGCCCATTCCACTGATCAACAACCCTTTGACTGAAGACCTGCTGTCGCTTAACTGTCCTACACCTCAACTTGTCTAACCTGAGTTGGTGACCCCTGTGTGATACTTTAAACTGAAGAGCACCATTTAAATTGACCTGATCTAGTCCTTTAACAATTTTGTACATTTCAATCATGTCCCCCTTAATCTCCTATACTTGAGTGAGTACATATCTAATGCCACAAGCCTTTCTCCATATTCTAAGCTACCTAGTCCACTGATGAGTTTAGTTGCTTTGCGTTGCACTCTTTCTAACTTGTCTATATCTTTTTCTAGGTAGGGGCTCCAAGCTTGCACAGAATATTCCAAGTGGGGTCGCACATATGCTAAGTACAGTTTTTTCATGACTTCCTTGCTCTTATACATCACACTTCTATTAATGAGTCCCAGCATTCTGAGTGCCCTGTTCCTAGCTGAGCTACATTGTTTCTCTGCTTTAAGGTCATTTGAAACCAACACACCTAAGTCCCATTCCTCTTCAATAACATCCAGTTCCCTCCCTCCCATTGTATATCTGAAAGTCTCACCTCCAGACCCCAGATGCATAACCTTACACTTGTCATAGTTAAAAGACATCTGCCATTGATCAGCCCACTTTTTTAGGTCCTCCAAGTCTAGTTGAATATTACTAGATTGATCACAACTGTTTGCCACTCCTACCAGTTTGATGTCATCAGCAAATTTGAACACTCTATTCCTCAGCCCTACCTCAATGTTATTTACAAAGATGATAAAGAGAAGTGGCCCTAGAACAGAGCCCTGTGGTACTCCACTCAGAACATCCTTCCCATCAGATTTACATCCATTTAACATTACCCTTTGTTTCCTTCCCCTCAACCATGCTTCAATCCAACCTAGAACTTTTCCAACAATCCCATGTTGCTGTAGTTGATGAATTAGCCTCCTATGTGGAACTTTATCAAAAGCTTTGCTAAAGTCCAAGTACACAACATCCATCCTGTTTTGATTGTCTACTTCTTTAGTAACATATTCCATGAACTCCAAAAGGTTAGTTAAACAAGACCTTCGAGATCGAAATCCATGTTGAGTATCCCTTAAAAGATTGTGCCTATCAAGATGAATCTGAACATTCTGTTTAACCAGTTTTTCTAGTACCTTGCAAACTATTGAGGTCAAACTGACTGGCCTGTAGTTCCCTACACACTTCATACTTCCCTTTTTGAAAATTGGAACTACATTTGCATTTCTCCAATCTTCAGGCACTTCAGAGTATTCCATAGACCACCTGAAAAGTATACCTAGAGGAACTGCTAAAGCTTTAGCACACTCTACTAAGACCCTAGCATATATATCATCTGGTCCAGAAGCTTTATTAGGCTTTATATTCTGCAACTGCTTTTCTACAGCTTCTGTAGTTATCGTAAGATATTCCAACCTATCACCTGTCATGACATATGATTCAGTTGTTTCTATTCTACCAGAATTATCCTGAGTAAAGACTGATGAGAATTGCTTGCTTAAGGATTCCACAATATCACAATCATCAACCACTAATTCCCCATCTACCTCCAGTGGTCCTACACCACACTTTTTAGCCTTAAATTTGTAGAAACTAAAGAATCTCTTAGCATTACCTGCTGAACATTCCCGAGCTAATTTGATTTCAGCCCGTCTTTTAGATGCCCTAACACACCTCCTAACTTTATTTCTAGCTATTTGATATGATTTGAGGTTTACCTCAGAGTTAGCATATTTTAGTTTCTTGAATGCCTGCTTCTTTGACTCCAGTAAATGCTTTACTTCCCTGGTCAGCCATGAAGGGAGCTGAACCCTGGTTAATCTAATTTGCCTATTGGGAATGAACCTATCCTGACCTTGAAATAGTTTATATTTTATCATTCTCCACATTTCATAAGCATCTAAGCCTTTCAATAAGTCTTCCCAATCAATTTCATTCAGGAAGATCCTGAACTCATTGTAATTCCCTTTAGCAAAATTAGGAATCAATGTCTTATTGGTTCCTACATTTCCAACATACAATGAGAAGCGTATAATGTTGTGATCACTATTACCCAGTCTCTCCTATGTTCACATTTTGTACAAAATTTAATGATTGTCTAACCTAAATAATCTAAACTAACCTAAACTAGCCAAACCTAACCCATTTGTTTGCTTTATGGAGGCAACTGTGTTTTTAAAAACTTGTCTTCTTACCACCTTAAACCACAATAATACCCCTCCAACGATAACACCAATACTTACAACAACGACAACGATATCAAAAGCTGCGTGTTGAGACAAAATACGCGCACACAAAACAGTTTATGGCATTATTATATGGCAGCAATCGTTCCCATATTCTGATGTTCCGACACATGGGTCTTATAGAAAAGCCTGAGCAGAATATAGAATGGTGGATCACAAAAAAGGTCATTCATTGGCAAAGCCGCTTGCTTCGTATCTGTCAGAGCTTCCAGTCCTCCATGGTGCAGTACAAGCCGCAAACAAAATGTAAGCGTGCGACGTGAGCCGTGTCCGCCGTGGTCGATCCGACTTGGCCGGGTGATGCGAACCCCTGGAGGCTAGACAGTACCAGCATGGATCAGGCGTGCCGGATCGTGCACGAGGTCAGCGAAGTAGTCGCCAGCGAGGTCGCGAGGTCAGCCGCACCGTCACATGGTGACGGCGGCGGCGGTGGCTGTGCTCTCTGGGATGGCTGGGTACTTTTAAACGGGTATTTGGGAATTTTGGACTTTCTAACGAAGCCCAAAAGGGTGCCCTTGTAGCGCCTGTGGGTGCGTGGATAGGAGTGAAGGACCTAGAAAAGCCACCAGGTAGGCGTCGTTGCCAAGGAACACCCGGGATGTGCACGGCCTGGCCGTACCAACTCCTGAGTGCGGTCGTGACGCCTCCCTTAGGATAAAGGAAGAAAGAAGTACTATTCCGCGGCGGCGGTGACGCGTGCACCGCCGCTGCCCCTGCGTGCCCCGTTAACCACGCGCCAGACTGGGACACGAGAACACTGATTTATTGTCACGACGTAACGACAATACATGCATAATAGCTGAAGAAATCGGCACTATTGCCCACGCATCCTTGGCCGACAATGTTTCGCCGGGGGTGATTCAGAACATCCAAAAAACTAACATCCAAAGACCAAAAGTCCAATTACAAAACATCCAAGAAACGTAAAGTCCAAAAACATAACGTCCAAAAACCAAACATCCAAAGTGAATAAAGTCCAAAAACCGAACATCCAAGGATCCCAAAAGTCCAAAGACGCAAAGTCCAAAGACGCAACGTCCAAGAACCAATAATCAAGAACTTCACAGTGTAGTTCATACCTTCTCCGCTAGGCGAATAATTCGCGACTCTATTGCATCCTTACCGAATGCTTAGAGGAACGCATCCAAAGCCGTTATCGGATGTTATCGAGGGATTCTTCGCCATTGTACAGTCGAGTCTGGCGAATTTGTCTGCCGAGTTTGAAAAAGGAGATTCTGCGTGGTAACGGGAACTGTTGCCATTGTGGTTATTTCTGATGGCTTGGCTTTGGCGATTGTTGCTTCGGCCTCTTGCCTACCTTGGTTTAGTGTCCTGGTAAGTGGCAAGTGCAAATATTACGATATGTGCC
The DNA here is from genome assembly GCA_034440615.1 of Ashinkailepas kermadecensis. Taxonomy (NCBI): domain Eukaryota; kingdom Metazoa; phylum Arthropoda; class Thecostraca; family Neolepadidae; genus Ashinkailepas; species Ashinkailepas kermadecensis. Next base: position 10,537 of record JAOTOM010003782.1, on the reverse strand, counting down.
GGATTAGGTAGGTCAACTGCAAATTACTGATTTTTATTTGCATCCATTTACTGTCTTAGCACTTCAACATCACTTGACCATCTGTGGTTGTGTCACATTCTTATACCATATGGTTGTATGAATGTACCTAGGTAGGTAGTTGCCTACCTAGGTACCCACCTACCTATAATGAGAATTGATTTATCAGTGCATGCATAGATCAAGATGGAATCCCACCAAATATGTTGATGTTACCAGCACTCCAGTTGGTGGCACATCTATTTTGAAAAGTTGATGAAAAATGATACCATGATTCAGGGAAGAAGTTGGAAGACCTTAAGTGAGTAGGGTTAGATATATCTTGTTAGGTACCTAGGTAGGTATCTATGTCAAATGTGTTGAATATTTTCATTTGAATTCAAGATGTGGTATTGGATGGGGTGCTGAGTATTCATTTGTCTATGCTGATAGTATCTCAGGGAAATGGTGGTTTTATTTTCCATCTTCGTAAACTCCATTTTTGGAAATTATTTTTATAATCATGAATGGTGATGCACCAGGTTCCCAATTTTTGGAACTTCCTATATGTCATTACTGCACTCAAATCAATTTTAGTGTGAAGTAAAGAAAAATTGTGTGTTGTAGCTCATCATTTTGATGTGGTGTCACCTTATTTGGTACATTGGTTTGGTTGTGGACCTAAGAAAACTCAGTTGAATTATAATATTAACATGCTTAAAGGCAGCAACAATAGTCGGTTTTACAGCGGCAATTTGCCGCTCGCTTTTCATCCTTCCAAGTCATTCCTTGCTTCAACTAAACATTCCAGATATAAACTCAAAAAGTACATCGAAGAACATTTATTATTTTAAAAATTGATGTCACTCAATTTTTTTCAGCATTTTCATTGACAAAACTTGTTTCTTGGTGGTGAGAATAAAACGATTTTAGACTGATTGTTTTAGTATAATTTTCCCTAAACCATTTCATGTTCCGAAACCTATATCCCAATATGCGGCAGGCAACAAATCAGTTGGTGCACGAGCGTCCCACTTGTGGGTGTGCTGTGAATATTTATTAGTTGTGTGGCGTGAGCATGTTGGCAGTATCAGGTAAGGATTTATAAACTTGGTTGACATCGATTAAGTGTACTTTTGTTATCATTTTCTCTACTGTTGCTCAGGAAGTTGGCTTACAACCACATCCTTTGCTAATTTAACCACAGCACCAATTTGTCATCTGGCAGTTATCCGTCGGCTGCCAGATACCGTAGAGCCGAATGCAGTCTCGAAGTAAATTAGAAATTGTATGGTAATTTGCTGATATTCGTAAATTGAATTATACTTATTTCAGCAGTCAATAGTAAAACCTATTTCGTTATAGGTTGATGTGAGATGATGTGATAATTAGATTTGGTGGTCACTTTTATTTTATACAGATCACTATGCCAGGTCTTCTCCCTCTATCTTGTTCCTGAGACCACGTGACCTGGGACTGTGGGAACAAATTTCTGCTGTAAAACTGGCTACTGTGTTGGAAATTTCTCCAATCAAAGTAGGCTAATATGTTGTTTTAATCACTTAACTTCTGTTATGTTTTAATCTTGTATGTAGTCACCAAATACGTTATTTGTGTATTGCAACAACTGGGTGATGTGGGTGATGTGATTATTTTCCTTGTATCACACAACAATAGGTCATTTTACAGCTGCAATTTGCTATCCTGTCTAGTTGTTTTAGATCCTTCCATGCCCTTCTTGGCCTCAACTAGAACATTCAAGATATGGATTAGTAATATATATCACATCTCATTAAATATTAATAATGGTTGGTTTCAATCAATTTTTGCAGCTTTCTCCTCGACACCAATTGTTACCTGGTGGTGAGAAGAAAACTATTTTAGACAGTGTTTTAAGCATAATTTTAATGAAGCTATTTTACATTCCAAAACCCATTCCCCAATATGTGACAGTAACAAATCAGTTAATGCATCAGCTTCCTACTCATCAGCTGTGTTGTGTTTATTTGTGTGGTTTGAGCATGTAGGGAGCATTGATATCCGGTATGGATGTATCAACTTGGTTGACATTGATGAAGTATACTTTTGCTATCATTTTATGTACTCTTGCTTATCAAATTGGCTTATAACCACAACCTTTGTTAGTTTAACCATAACACTAATTTGTCATCTGGCAGTCATATGTTGGCTGCCAGATTCCATGGAGCTGAATGCTGTCTCGTACCTTGTTACTTGTGATGTTCTTAAGTTTAATTCTACTTATTTCAGCAGTCTCCATGCTTAAACTATTTTGTGATAAAACCAGTCAGGAAAATATCCCTATTCATTGTTCTGATTTATGTGGATCATTGTACCAGGTATTCTCACTATATATTGTTTGAGCCCATGTGACCTGAGTGCTTGTTGATGTGTGCTTATGAGGTTTCCATGCTGCATTTCTAAGAATAGTTTGTGCATAAGTGTCATGCTTATGCTCACTATTATGGATGGTAATGCTCAAGCATCTTTTAACACAATTCCAGGACAGTAAAAAGTTCTTTAGTTTCTACAAGCTAAGTAATGTTTCAAGCACAATTGGTCCACTGGATGTAAATGGGACTATATTGAGTGAGGATAGTGAGATGGTTGAGGAGCTGAGCAAGCAGTTTAAATCAGTGTTTACAGTGGAGGATGTGACTAATCTGCCAACCGTGAACCACAGTTCAGTGACAGGTGATCAGATACACGATGTTGATTTCATTGATAGTGATATTGTTTTCAATTATATCGGAAAAATAAAGACAAACAAGGCAGCAGGACCCGATGGAATTTATGCTAGGGTATTGCGGGAAGCTGAAAAGGAAGTGGCAATTCCACTTAGTATAATATTTTGTAGATCAGTTTCGCAAAATGAAATTCCAACAGATTGGAAAAGGCAAATGTAGTTCCTATTTTCAAGAAAGGAGAAAGAGGGAAAGTTGAAAACTATAGGCCAGTAAGCCTCACATCCCTAGTCTGCAAGGTACTCGAATCAATTATCAAGGATAGAATAGTTAGTTTTCTGGAAGGAAACAAATTGATTCAAGATACTCAACATGGGTTTAGAAAAGGGCGATCGTGCCTCACAAATCTCTTGGACTTTTTGAATTTTGCTACAGAACAATTTGATCAGGGAAATCAGGTTGATGTAGCATATCTTGACTTTAGTAAGGCCTTTGACAAGGTACCCCATAAATGGTTAATGATGCAGCTTCAGGTCCATGGTATTGCAGGTAGCATCCTGAAATGGATAGAGTTGTGGCTTTCAGATAGACAGCAGAGAGTGATGCTAAATGGTACAAAGTCATCATGGCAAAATGTTCTTAGTGGAGTCCCCCAGGGGTCGGTACTGGGGCCACTATTGTTCATTATATATGTGAATAGCATTGAATGTGGCCTAAGCAGTAAGGTTGTGAAATTTGCGGATGATTTGAAGATCTTTAGGGCAATAACAGGGCAAAATGAGCAGGTTTTGCTGCAGAAAGACTTAGACGAGCTAGTGAAGTGGTCCGAAAAATGACAAATGAAGTTTAATTTTGATAAGTGCAAAGTCATGCATGTAGGTAGGCAGCATATGAAGGCTCCATACTTGATGGGTGGCCAAGTACTATCTGTGACTCAGCAGGAGAAGGACTTAGGTGTTATTTTGAACACAAAATTGGGGGCATCAGAACAGACCAAAGAAGCCAGGAAGAAGGCACTAAGAATGCTTGGGGCAATACAGAGGAATGTGTCATACAAAAGTGAGGAGGTCATCAGGAAGCTTTACTGTGCATATGTCAGGCCACATTTGGAATACTGTGTCCAAGCTTGGTCCCCTAGTTATGAGAAAGATTGTTGGCTTTTAGAGAGAGTACAAAAGAGGGCAACAAAAATGGTTAATGGTATAGGCAACCTGGAATATGAGGAAAGACTGAAGAAATTGAACATGTTTTCACTTAGATATAGAAGGCTGAGAGGAGATCTCATCGAGGTTTTTAAATTTGTTCATGGTCAGGAACAGGGATATCTCAGGGAAATGTTTGAATTTAACAGAAATGATGCAATTAGAGGTCATCAATTCAAAATTAAAGTTAATCACAGCAGGACAAGGTTAAGACAGTCTTTCTTCACCAACAGGGTAGTAGAACACTGGAACCAGCTGCCAGGAACCATTGTCAGTAGCAACACACTGAACATCTTTAAAAACGGCATAGACAATCATTATAAGAATAGGGGATTGTTTTTCTGTATTCCAGGGAAGGTTGATCGACAGGGAGGAGTGGGAGTTGGGAGGAGTTTGTGATTGTTGACTGTGTTATGAAATAGCAAGTGAGTCTCTTATTAAGTCTAAATGCTTTATAACTTTATATAGGGTGTACCTAGCAGTGGATTCAGCACCTTCCTTCGGGATGTGATACTGATGAGATTGTCTATGGTAGCACAATGTGTATGATGGGAGGAGTTTGTAATTGTTGAGTGTATTATGCAATAGCACGTGAGTCTCTTATTAAGTCTGAACGCTTTATGAATTTCTGTGGGATGTGCCTAGCAGTGGATTCGGCACCTTCCTTCGGGATGTGATGCTGATGAGGTTGTCTATGGTGGCACGATGGGTGTGATGGGAGGAGCTTGTGATTATTGAGGGTGTTAGGCGGTAGCAAGTGAGTGGTGTTAGATGGGCTGGGATATATAGCTTCCTAGGAACTTGGGATAAGGGATTGATTGGGGTGGGAGTATGTACATTCTAGTACCTTTTCTAGATAGGCTTAACCCAGATGGGCCCCTGTGGCTCTTATTAAGCCTTAATACTTTATGACTTTATGACTTTATTATCATGTCTATTTAACAGTGCCACTTGTTGATACCATGGTATTGCAAGCATTATCATTAGCATGTGTATATTATATATATATCCATATGTTAGGTATCCCACACAGTAAATGGAAAGCATGCACCTATAGGCTCAAAATTGAGCTTGGAGGATTGAAATGCTATTCTAATTGGCATGCTGCCATGACTAATTTTGACATCTGACTGTGCTTGTTTGGACATATCACACATAACCAAGAATTTTTAAACACTGCAATGTACCATAAATTATTCATAAATAATATGTGTTGCATTACATTTTTTTAAGCCAGTGCTCCAAATTATGAAAATGTTTTACAAACATGGAATGTATAACACTGTTTCCCTAGCTGCTCTTCACATTGCATGCTTAAACAAGATGGCCCCTGTGGCTCTTATTAAGTCTGGATACTTTATAACTTGATAGCAGGGATGGAAGGCAAAACTGTAGGTCTAATCTAATCAAATCATGAAGAAGTTTCATGACTTGGGAGGACAAATTCTTCTTTCAGTGATACATGATGTGGGCAAGATGTGGGCTGTTTAATAGTGTTCACAAGTGAGGGAAATTGTGTGCAAGATGTGGGCCTAGGAGGGACCTTCAGTAATAGTGATCACAACATGATGTGCTTTTCCTCATATGTTGGAAGTGAAAGATTGAATCAAGAAGATTGAATCAATGAAATATTTATTTTAAATTTTGCTAAAGGGAATTCCAATGAGTTTGGGATCTTCATGAATGGAATCCAATAGTAAGAGTTATTGATAGGTTTATGCTTCTGAAATGTGGAGAATGGTAATAGATAAACTGTTTCAAGGCCAGGGTGAGTTCGTTCCTAATAGGTGGATTATATTGCACAAGTTTAGGCACGCTCATGGCTTACCAAAAAAGTAAACCATTCAATGGAGTCAAAGAAGCAGGCATCTAAGAAACTAAAAGATTCTGACTCTGAAGCAAACCTAGAAGCATATAGAATAGCTAGAAATAAAGTTAGGTGTGTTTGGACATCCAAAAGATGGGCTGGAATTATATTATCTGAAGATCATTTAGCATGCAATGCTAAGAAGCTCATTAACTTCTACACATTGATGTTTAAAAATGCAATGGAGGGCCACTAGAGGTAGATGGTGATATAGTGGGTGATGATTGTGATCTAGTTCAGTCAATAAGCAATCAGTTATCATCAGTCTTTACTAGGAAGAACATTGGAAACCACTGATGGTTATGCTGTGGTGGGTGACAGGTTGGAGTAGTTTACAATATCTACAGAAGATGTAGAAAAGCAGTTGAAGAATATAAGGGATAATAAAGCTGCTGGACAAGGTGATATTTATGCTATAATCTAAATAGTGTTCTCAAGTTTTTGCAGTTACCCTGGGTGTCATTTTTAGGAGATATATGTAGTATTCTGAAATACCTGAAGATTGGCAAAATGCAAATGTTTCAGTTTTCAAAAAGGGAAGTATAAAGTGGGTATGAAACTTGTGCCAGTCAGTTTGACATCCATAATTTGCAAGGTATTAGAAAACCGGCTGAAGAGGTAGTTCAGACTCATCTAGATAAGCACAACCTTTTAAGGGATACTCAACATGGATTTTGATCCAGGAGATCTTGTTTAGCTAACCTACTGAAGATTATGGAGTATGCAACTAGAGAAATAGACAATCAAAGCAGGATAGATGTTGTGTACTTAGACTTTAGCAAATATTTTGATGAAGTTCCACATGGGCATCATCTAATTAATCAACTAGAGCAGAATGGGATTGATGGAAAAGTTATAGGTTGGTTTGAAGGCGTGGTTAAGTGGACTGAAACAAAAGGTTGTGTTATAACTTATATGGTTGCAAATCTGAATGGAAGAATGTTCTGAGTGGAGTGTCATATGACTCTGTTCTGGGTCCACTTCTCTTTATCATCTTTGTGAACAATATTGAGATAGGGCTGAGGGATAGGGTGTTCAAATTTGCTGGCGACATCAGGCTGGTAGGAGTGGATAACAGTATAGATCAATTTAGTAATATTAAACTAGTCTTGGAGGACCTAAAAAGTGGGATGATCAATGGCAATGTCTTCCATCTATGAAAAGTATAAGGTGGGGTCCATCTGGGGTCTGGAAGCAAGACATCCTGATATACAATGGGTGTAGGGAACTGGATATTACTGAAGAGGAAAGAGACTTGGGTGTGTTAGTTTCAAATGGCCTTAAAACAGAAAAAAAAATGCACCTCAGCTAGGAACAAGGCAGTCAGAATGCTCGGAATAATTAATAAGAGTGTGAGGTCCCATTTGGCTCTGTTCTTTGTCCACTTCTCTTGGTCACCTTTGTGAACAGCATTGAGGCCAGACCAGGGTTGGATTTATGTTTTGAAATTCTGGATTTGGAGAGGAAAATGTTTGAGACTTCTAAGTTGGAGAGGATAATTTACCATTCTGTTTCACATCAATGACTCATTTTTGTATTTTCAGTCAGTTTTGCACATGCTGATCAAAGAGATGAAATGAGATAATGACTGATTATGAGATCAGTCATTTTCAAACAATGCTGGTTATCTTTTAGAGAACAAAGAGTGGATAATTTAATGGAGGATAATGTTCTAGATGAGTCCCCAATTTAAGGTATTAAAATATAGGGTGGACACATTGTGAGGTTGGAGAATCTGTTTTTTTTTCTTTGTCTAATTAGTGGTGGATGGGGGTGATATTTATGCTAGTAAGTGTACACTGTGCAGAACCCTTCGAGACTCATTCAACTCCATCCAGACATGGATGGAGTTGAAAATTATTGATGGAGCACCCAAGCCATGCATGTGCTACAAATTGCCAAGTGAATAGGGCTAAATAGATATTGGTAGGTGCATAGAATGTTGATGGATAGTTCCAATGGAATTTACAATGCAATATTGGTTAGGGTGCTAAGTATCTTGTCCCGACTTATAGTACCTTCCCTTCATGGGCTTAGCCAGATTGGTCTGTGTAGCTCTTGTTAAGTTTGAACACTTTATTACTTTGTGATCTTACAGTAGCTAGAGAAGATATGGAAAACAGGTGCAGAAAATATAATATAATAAAGCTGCTGGACCTCATGGTCCAGATTTTATCCAGAGTAGAATGGGAAAGTCATCCATTTTTGCTGGATTCTGAGCCATGTTGGTAGAATAGGCAATGAAGAAACCTACGGGCCAGATGGGCAGCACAGGCTCCCCTATGCAGAGCATTCCCAATACTTGCCAGGAACCTAGGGATCACGGTTTCCGGAGGAACAAGTGGCCAGCGAGCTGGGATGAGCTTGTTTCTAACAAAGTACGGACAATTTCGCCCTCTCGGTCAGTGTCCCTCGTGGTAGCGTAGGACAAGGCGAGATGAGGTGATGCTATGCCATCTTTCGTTGGTCATGCTTATGTCATCCATGGTTACCTACTAAATGATGATAATAAGGTACTGTGTCCAAGATGTGGTGAGTGCAAATAGTGTCACACTCACATTCTAATTTCATCTCCGAGGTATACTCTGGAGCGTCGACGTCTTTCCGGAGTGGTCAGGCCCACTGTATAATAGCATTCTTAGGTGACGAATCACGGGTAGTTCAGTCTGGAAATATCTTCAGCTTTCTTTCTGATGCTAAATGTTGTACTATCTACATGGGTTGTTGGCATAAATGTCATATATAAAGTAGGGATGCATATAGTACAGTTGGCGTGGTATGGTAACCTTTTGAACAATTAATTAGTATTATCCAGCGCGTCGTGCAACCAGTGCAATTACTCGCGGATTTTGAATGATTATGTGTGTGTGTGCGAATGATCAACTCTGGTCGAAGCGCCCTAAAGCCAAAATAAATAACTAACTGAATGATTATGTGTGGCTGGAAAAAGATATCGAAAGCGATGTAAGACAACGTTGTTTGGTGTCGATTTTAACCCAGCTGTTGGAATTCGAGAACGCTTCACTGACCATGCCGATTTTCTTTGTCTAACCTGCTCACCGTTTCTGATAAATATGCTCATGTCTGCCCTGCCCGGGTAGGGCTCGCCGGGGTCAACGGCAGCGTGTACGCGGTGAACGGCTTCGTTTGTACTACCTACCTAGACCATCGAGATGTAAGACCTGGGACGAGAGCACGTACATCTGCAGCGTCATGAACTATGATTAGCGTCGATGATGTGGACGTGGTGCGTTCGCCGCCCAGCGAGTGCCAGCTGTGAAGACCTGAGCGGCCACGCCGCCGGCGACACGGCCGACCACCACCGGCGCGCTGGCTCTGTCCCGCAAGCCCCGACTGTGACTACGGTGCATTGCGGCAGTCAGCGCAGAGGCCGATGGCTAGTGGGACCGAAACGGTGCAGGCACCACGGTGCGCTGCCGGGCGGCCAGAGATGTGCACCCTGAGTTTACATCTCGCTCCCGGCCGCGATGCTAGTGTGACTGCATTGGAACTGCAGACCCACCGCTCCACCCAGGGGTGAGGTGGATGGTGAAAGTAGGTCTGCCGCCCGAGTGTTCGCGGGACAGGGCGAGAGTTTTAGCCGAGATCATGCCGCTGGCACCGAACGGTACTAGAACTGACATTCTACTGTGCTTGCAAGGCCAGGCTACCGAAATCGTAATGCCAAGGCCAGACTCTTGGAGCATGGGTGTTCGTGTGTGATCACCGCACGTTGGACACTGCCGTCTACTGTCGAGCTGGCTCTTCCGGGACGGTGACGAATCGGATGTTGTAACCTGCAGTCACGCTCCCATTCTGCCGCACCCTGAGCGGCAAGGACGGACCTGCCGGGGACACCCTGTCAGGCAACCGGCGTGTGATCACGGTCACTGGAGCGGAACCCATTGCAGCCAGGCTATCGAACTGTCTCCGAAGAGGCGCCGAGCATTCCAGTCCGGCATTCGCCGTGGTCATCAATGCCACTTTCAACACCCAGTGCCGCATGGCTGATGGGGTGCCTGTATACTCAGATCTTCCAGTCACCGGAGCTTACATCGCGCGATGACTACTCTCATGTCTGGTTATTCCAAAGTGGTGCGGGTGCTCCAGCTTCAAAATATTGATGTGAAATTTCGCGTCTGTTTTCTAGCCACGTGTTTCATGCTGACGTTGCGGTCGGTAGTGAGCGTGATTATGTGCTGCTAAATGTGCAAGTCCGATCAAAAATATAATGTATTGGTCCGTCACCGACACAGTTGATCATGAAATGGTTTGTGATACGCAGCAGTCAAATGTTCTATTTAGCTCTCTTCACGTACCCGGTCAGCGGTAGACCTGATCGAACGAAAGTCGCATTATTGTATTAGTCACTCTGACATTAAGTCTTCCCATTCCTCGGCGCCCCATTATGCGAATGGGCCGTTCGATCCCCCTCGTGTTGCTGTGTGCTTCCTCTATATTCCATGCGTTTTGGATGCATATTTAATCCACCAAATACACCTACGAACACTTGTTACGTGAAATTCGTTCAATTTCAATTTCCGACTCAATTATTTTACACTAAACCAAAGGGTACAATGCTTACCACGCCCATGTAATCTGTACATCAAAGTCAATGGTCATGCCGACGCTGTTGCAGTTCACACAATCGAGCAGGAACGTTATAGTTGTCGCTAAAATCTTGCGTCCATTGCGTTTCTCTGAGCTGGTTTAGCTTATCGTTGGTTAACGTTATATTTCGGCTGCACTCCTAGTGGCGGCAGTGAATC